>JABUQX010024357.1:20000-42500 GCA_015478945.1 Trachelipus rathkii
TAATAGGAATGGAATTCTCTAAAGTGTAATCAGAAGCAAAAGTTTCACCTAAGAGTTCAGCTTTATCAGAAGAAACGATATCAATGTTACGATCTGAGTAAACAAGAGAATTGATTGAAGAAGAAGAAAAATATCAGAGATGACATTATCTACAAAATGACTGAAAAAGTGAGAGAAAGAGTAATCACGAAAATTATTTAATTTTCCTCTGAAAATTGTGATTTTAGTATCACGAAGGAACAGATTTAGCAAAATCTATAGGTGAAATATAAGTTAAATAAATTTCTGGAGTTTGATGAGTAAGGTATTTTCTGAAAGCAGTGTCACTACTGCGAATAGCACGAAAACAAGCAATTTAAATAATGGTTTATGAGTTTTAGCTGAAAAGAGAAAGAATGGAATGTACGCATTCATTTCATAGAGAACCACCTTGGCAATGAGTTCCGCACACTTCGATGGATTACTCCAGCTGAAGCGTTATTCATTGCAAGAAAATTTTCAGAAAAGTAGGATCGCAAGTCAGGTTAGTTAGTAGCACTGAAGTGAAAAGTCTCTAAGAAGTACCTCCTCAGAGATAGAACCAGCGTTACCGCTACAGCACGGGGAAGCAATCTCTTTTATGACGAGGGTACGTCATAAGAAGGGGTGTTGCCAAATTTGAACGGGATACAAAATCTCTAAGAAGTACCTCCTCAAAGATCAAACCAATGGTACCGCAACAGCAAATTGGGCCGATACCCAAAAAAAATAAAGACGAGCAAAAAAGACGGGTAAAGAGGAGTAATAACAAAGATGAGTACCGACTCGGCGAACGATAAGTAAGGCGTAAGGAAAAGGGCGGGGTTTAGTGACGTCATATTTCCAACAGGTAATCACAGGCCGTAAAATTAATTTTCTGATCTCATGTATACTACTTCCATCTTATCAGAATCCACCAACTCAAAAACCAAATTGGGAGAGAAGTCGACGAGATTATCTGTCTTTTCCGAAGCTGCATTGGTGGTTGCTAAGGATATGTGAGAGTGTTAATAGTGGGTGCAGTGTCTGCAAAACTGAAGACAAGAGTGTAGAAACCAATGTATGCAGAGATAATAACCAGTACTAGATGTGATTTTAAGAAACTCAGCAACTCCATGCACGTGATGTTTCAACTCATTCTTAAATCACATATGTCCAGTTGGGATTAATTTCATATTTCGTAGCTGTCCCCTAAATCTAATAATAAATAAGTAATAATAATAATAATAATAATAATAAAATTAATAAAATAATAATAATAAAAATATAATAATAATAAATAATAATAAATACAATAATGAATAAATAATAATAATTAAATAATAATAATATCAATAATAAAATGAATAATAACATAATAATAATCAATAATAGAAAATATAGTAAATTATGAAAATAAAACTAAAAAACACTGGTCAACAATTATTGGAAATTTATTTCGTAAGCTGAATACAGTAGGTGAAAACTATACGTATTTTTCACACAATGCAGATTCGAAATGATTTTAGGAATTCTTGTACACGTACTAGTTGATTGAGTTACAAGCTTCACAAGTCTAAGTATACATATCCTCCACATATAATGCACGCACACGATTGTAAACAAAGATATACTTAATATTTATTATTAAATATTGACTTATAAACATCTCAATTACTTTTATAGTCAAAATCTATACAAAGTTACTGATGTCACGAGTAATAAAACATGTATGTATAAAATGCATTACAAAAACATAAAAATGATATAACGTATTTACCTTAAATTTTCCTGAATTTGTGCCAAATTGAACTTTCGATAACTACTTATTCCCTTTATGTTATGAAGTGTCTCTCTTTTCAAAACCACCAGCAGTAATCACTCACTGCTTCGCTTCATCCCATATCTCCTGGAATAACGTTTTCTCCATTTGCAGTATTCCTTGGTAGAATCTATTCATCCTTCGTTTCATCCGCTTACTGCCCGAGATTTGGTGGAAAGAATGTCAGATAAAACATGTAAAAAACATGTATTATTAGTGACATAATCTGCGCCTAAGTTCTTGGTAAGTAACATAGCACCTCTCTACTATACCGATCGCGTATTATTAAAACATCGTTTTGTTTCCAAGAGAAGCCTGTAATGAACGTCTTGAAGGAATCCATGCAAATAGTACATCATGGTTTCAATTCTCGTGTACAAAGCGGGGTACCACGTCAGTAGTTGTATGAATCTGCCCTCTTTCAATTTAGACGTTACTTCAAAGCCACAAAAACGTCAAACAATAATATTTAAAGTCATCTCCTTCTTAATCCAATAGGCCTTCCAAAAATTAATTCATACAATACACAGTTTAATAAATGTAATAGTGGTAAAAATAATATCTGCTCAGGACTCTGACAAGGGCTTATACTAACATTCCATTATGCCGGGTAAATGTATCTTTTTTCTCTGCATGTATTTTCGTACACTTAATGATTGCTTAGTAATCCCGCGCTGTTCCAATTAAACAGCAAAACAACAGGTGTTTACGTGAATACCTCCTGTAGAACAAAGGAGGAAGTCCAACAATTATAGATCACAACAAGATAAGCATAGTGCTGGTCATAATATTTAAATGATGCATCATATTTCGGACTACTATTCATAGGTTTTCCTTCATTCCAACAGCAATGTGCACCGAAATTGGGGAAAACTTGTTCTTGATCATGCGAATAGAGACGGGCTTTTAGGCATAGATTTTTGAAAGCGTCTATGAATCAAAAACGCCATTCACCATCTAAATACGGAATAAACCACACAAATAGCAATAAGTCCGTATTAACATTGGAACATGACACTAATTGAAGTTAATCACTTTGTAAAATGATTTCTCTAACTTCCTTTTTCTCATTTCTATATATACACTAATAAATTAACACTTTTGATCAAACAAATTCCCCTCCTGCAGGCGTGAACCTAAGATTTCAGCCTTGCTGTAGCAAATGCAGTTCGTACTAGCAATCATTTAGTTCCGGTTTGCGTAAATCATGTGTGGTGGATTGCATTAATTCTTCTGGGCATATATGGCATATCTGAGCAACCGATGCTCCAGCCTTAGAGTCCAAACTAACATTACATGCTGAGTCAGGAACCTCTTTCCAAGAAGCTGGTGGCTATAGGAATCGGTAGGTTCTCAACATTATGGGGGACTGGTCTCCTGGCTGAGATAATTGTCGGATAGGCAATGTTTGCACTTTAGTTTTTAGAATTGAAGCCAACATACATTTGTTATGAAGCAAAAAGTAGCCAATCCTGTATTATTTCCTTTGCTCCATCATCAATCGGCCCCAAGGGCAATGCGCTTTCTTCACCTTATTCACAACTGGGTTATATTAAGACATAAACAGTCTAATGCATGTTATATGTGGGGGAGCCCATGGCTTATCCTGGTCAACCAACGCAACGCAAACTTAAAATAATGTTTATAAGTGACGTTTTAAAAAAACAATTTGAGCGAATTGGTTCGTTGACTTTTCGTAAGTATAAAATTCTCCACATACAGTTAAGCAAAAGACATTCGAGAATTATATACAACAGCTTTTGGTATGCATACTTTTATAAATATATATCTGAACAAACTAAATTAACATTAATGCGCTGAAAAAAATATATATATCTCATATAGTATAATATATATATATATATATAAAAGTCATATATATTATAATAAATATATATATATATTATAATAATATACTAACTATAATAACCCTTATATATATATAATATATTAAAACAATATATGATATAATAATTAATTAATATATTAAAAAAAGAGACTCAACACACAACACGGCAAGACCACAAACTTCTTTACAAACACTTGGAAAGAACCAACTCTGTACTGCGAAGCATACTTACAAAATAATCTCCAGCGAGAACTTATCTAATTATTCAACGATTTTCGATGTTCAAAAGAATGACTCAGTAATGGACTCATAACAAACATTGTGACGTGAATCGTGATTTTCGACGTACATCATCGCATTCAGGACAACTATAACCTACAATAGAACACCTATCTTCCAGTTTATGGTCGTTCGCAAAATCATTGTTGAAAAACTGAATAAATAATCAATAATATATAATAATAATAATAATAATAATAGAATAAAATAATAATAAATAATAATAATATAATAATAATAATAATATAATAATATGCAATGAAAAATCGATAATTTAAATTATCAATAAATAATCATAATGATATAATAATAAATAATACATAATAATAATGAAAATATAATAATAATAATAATAGATCAAAATAATAATAATAATATAAAAATAATAATAAATAAATACTAATAAATATAATCAATAATAATAATAATAACTATATATAAAGATAATAATAATAATTGGGGTTAATTTATTCAAAAACTCGTTCTCTGATGATGACTGAAGTTGCCAGTACGAAATATTGGAAAAAGATCAAAACTCTTCGACTAATTCTATTTCCAAAATAGTCTTTAAGAAAACGTCATCAATCATGAAGCGATTGATAACTTTAAGAAATTGCAAAAAAGCAGTGCAAACAAGCTCATATAAGATTATAACTGATACACAAAAATTTCAAAAATAAAATAATAATAATATTAATAATGATAATAATAATATAAATAACTAATAATATAATAAATAATAAATAATCATCCAATAATAATAATAATAAATAACTAATAATACTAATATAATAAATAATAATAATATAATAATATAATAATAAATAATATAATAATAATAATAATAATAAATAATAATAAATAAAAATCAAATAATAAATTAATAAATAATAATAATATAATAATAATAATAATAATAATAATAATAATAATAATAATAATAATAAAAATAAATAATAATAATACATGATATAATGAATACATAAATGATAATAATGAGAATAATAATGATAATGATAATGATAAAGATAATGAAATGATAATAATAATAAAATAATAATATAAATAATAATAATAATAATCAAATAATATAATAATAATAATAATAATTCAAAATAATATAATATAAATAATAATAATAAATAATAATCATAATAATAAATAATAATAATAAGTAAGTATATAATAATAATATAATATAATAATGAATATAATAATAATAAAAATAAATAATAAATTATATTATAATTTAATTAAACTATATTGATAATTATATTAATAATTATAAATAATAATAAATAAAATAAAACCTAAATAATAATAAATAAATAATAAATATATAATAAAAGAACAATAATATAAAATAATAAATAAAAATAAATAAAAATAAAAAATAAAAATAAATAAGATAAAACATAAAAATAAAAATAAAAATAAAAAATAAAAAAAATAAAAAAATAAAAATAGAAATCAAATAAAAATAAAATAAGAAAGTAAAAATATAATAAAATTATAAATTCCAATTATAATAAAAAATAAAAATAAAAATAAAAATAAATAAAATAAAAATGAAAGTAAAAATAAAAATGAAATAGAAGTAAATAAATATAAGTTATAAAAATAAACATAAACAATAAAAATAAAATTAGAATCAAAATAAATATAAAATATAAATATATAAATATAAATCTAAATATAATATAGAAATATTAATAATAAATTAACAAAAAATTTAAAAATATTTTAAAAAAAATTAGAATAAAATAATTTAAAAATAAAAATAAAAATAAAAAATAAAAATAAATAAAAATAAAATAAAATAATAATGATAAAAAATAATGATAGATAGATTGTATATATATAAAGTTATTAACAGTATATATATATATATAATACCATTATATATGTAAAATATATATAATATATATATACAATATTATATAAATAATAATATATATATAATATAATATATATTATATTATAATATATATATATATAATATAATAATATAAATATAATACTAGTAATAAAAAAATAATAATATATAATATAGTATATATATTTATAAATATATTAATAATATTATAATAGTCTATAATATTAATATCTGTCAAATAGTAATGGTTCGGTTTTCTTTTGCTCATATATATGCAAGCTGGACTTTTCAGCAAAATTAAAATATTTTGATTGTGGTGAGCAGTAAGAATGTGGTAATGAGCTAACGATTGAACCTATTCGATTCTCGCACATTATCCTAAGTGATATAGTATATATACTAATAAATATATAATATACCTACCCTCTAAATTAGCTAAATAAAATTAAGTAAATTTTCTAAAATAATAATAATGTGCGATCTTAATAATCATCATTGTAGTATAAAAAACAAAACTTTCAGGAAATATGAATTATTTGAAAAGATAAAAAAGAATCAGGAAAAACATCAAGTAAGATAAAATAAATGGTAGAAAATAATTCTAAAAAGATATGTGAATTAAATATTTATGAATAAATTGAAGTACTATATAAAATTTAATTATATATAATATAATATAAGCAGCAGATGTCATTTTTTCGCATTCGACGGATGCGGATGCGGATGCGGAATGCATTGATTTTTAATATCCGGGATAGCGGGAATCGCGGATGTTTGATAATAATAATTATAATAAGTAATTATAATCATAAAATATCTAATATAATCTGAGAAATAATCTATATAAATATATATAATATATATAATATAATATAATAATAATATCATAATAAATGCATATATATATATATATATATAATCTAATACTAATATATATATAATATAATCCTAAAATATAATTATAATACCTTAAAATATATTTTTATTAATGAAATATATATAACATATATATATTCATATCATATATCAAAATAAATAATAAAGTTATTAAAATATATAATACATATATATAATATATATATATATATATATATATAATTTAATATATACTTTATATATATACTAAATATTTATCATATATAGTATTATATATATATATATATATAATATATATATATATATATATATATGATATATACAGTTAATATATATCATAAAAAGAGTAAAAGAATACGTGAATATGTATTACTCTATAACTTATAAAGTCATATATAATAATACGTATATATATATAATATAATAATATAATAAGTATATAATATTAATAATAAATATTATATATAATATAATATATATAATAATAGAGATAAAAAAAAGAAGCGAGAGAGAGAGAGAGAGAGAGGAGAGTAGAGATTTGAAGAGAGAGAGAGAGGAGAGAGAGAGAGAGAGAGAGTTTTAATGCACAAATCTATAAATATAATGTGGATTTACCATGTAGCAAACGGGACAGGACCCACAGCTCAAATGCACCCACCAATCCCCAAATCCGACCCATAAATGAAAGAGATTTTTAACAATAGATTATATAACTTTTTTTGAGCACTAGTAATTGGAAATTACAAAGATAAATCGAAACGTTCTGAAAAAATAATGGAAATTTTCAGAGAATATTCTGCAACGAATCTTTTTCTCTTTTTCATATATTTAGCAGCATTGCTTAAAATACGTCTCACTTGATAGGCATAATTTGGAGGACAGGCAAGTATTTCCAATTGCAGGTTTACTCAGCTGGCGGTAAACATTTTTCCATTAAACATTTCCACCAACTGATAGGATCATTATTTGCTTCTAAGTCCTTGTTTTTGGTGATATTTTTTTCAATCATTATGCACTGCATCATTTTGGCCATGTGTGGCGATTCTATCATCTTCTGAGACTGATAAGAAAATTGTTCACCAGTGAATCAATTATTGAATATTACTTTGTAAAAAGGTGCTGGTATCTGAACGTTTTGCGTTTTTCTTAGAATGGGGTGGTGAAAATAATAGAACTGTTCGGTAATTGAAGTATTTCCACTGGCAAAAAATAACAGTTGCCTTTATAACAGGGGATCTAAGTTAAGTTGCAATAGCATGAAATCAGAATGTAAATTTCTACAGAACAATAGCGTTTTTGCTAGCTCTAGTATTATATACAGTCATTTCAATTCTTTTTAAAAGTCAATGCATTTTCAATTGAAGATCGGTTCAACAAATGCTTCGCTTCATGCGTTGTGATTAATGGTAGTTATACATCGGAGCAGAAGCTGTAGAGGCGCTGCTTTTTTTTGGTAATTTTTTCAAATGGTTTTCAATAGCTTAATGCCAAAGTGTGATAAATGGATGGTCAAATTTTTCCCACACTTGGATAAAGAATGCTTAAACTTATAATAAACCGAACTGGAAAGCGTACAAAGCAGAAGGTTTCTTTGAGCAATACATTCTTTCCATCAAATTAATGAAAGTGTACTATTCAAGTAAGGTATGAGAAATGATACTCTAGAAAATATTAAAATATGGAATTCAACAACCTTTTTTGATTTGCCTATCAACTGAGGCGCTCGATTTTATCAGTGATGTATCAAATTTTCACAAGATTCATCTTAAAGTTAGTTTTTAATTATAAAATTGTTAATCAAATCTACGACAATGAATTTCCGCGCAACATCGCAGGGAAAAGCGCGGATGCGAAATGCGATGCGGAGATGCTTTATAACGTGCGATTGCCACGCAGATGCGATGCGGAGTCACACTGCAATTAAAACTAAAATATATAATAATTAAATATATAAATAATTAATACTATATATATATAAATATAAGATATATATATAAATTATATATAATAATATATAGTAAATATATATAATATATAAATATATAATATAAATATATATATATATATAATAATATATTATAATAATAATTTATAATATAATATATATATATAATACTATATAGTATATAAAATAATAATAAATATAAATATATATCTAATTATAATATATTAATAGTAATAATATATTAACAATAATAAATAATAAATATTATTAATTAATCTATTATATAATATTATCATAATTTATATTTATAATATAATATATATAATCTATATATATATTTATAATATATAATAATAATCAATATAATATTAATAGAATGTACGACAAATCTATTGTAATATATAAATATATATAAATAGTATCAATATTATATATATAAGTAATTTCACATTAATCTACTAATTATATTAATATATCATAATAATATATAATAATAATTATAATATATATATATAATATTAAATTATAATAAAATAAAATAATAAATAAAATATCTATATATATTAATTATATATTTAAATATATATTTTATATATAATAATATATATATATAATATAATATAAATATAATAGAATACTAACTATAAATAATATATATATATATATTATATCTATGAATATATAATAGTATATTTCTATACATTATTCACTAATATATATATTATATAATATATAATATAATATTATATATATATCATTATATATATTATAATATATATATAATATATATATATATAATATATTCTACATATATATAATATATCTACTATATATATATATATAATTATAATATAATACATAAATAGTATAAGTAATATATAGTATATAAAAATAATATATATATATTTATATATATAATAAATAACTATATAACTATAATCAAATATATGTTATAGTGTTTTCAGAAAAAAGTCACAGTATATATATATATATATAATATATATATAATATATAATTAATATATAATATATATTATATTACATATAATATATAATATATAACCCGCTGACAATGAATGGTATATATAAGTAAACGTAGAAATAATATTGATAATATATTCAATATAATAAATATAATCATATATTAATATATATAATATATATATATAAAAATATATATCTAATAAATATATATAATTATATATATATATATATATAAATATATATATAATATATATAACATATATACTAATAATTATATATATAAATAAATATATAAATATATATAAAATATATAATATTAATATTATATATTCTCCATTATATAAACTTCTGTGTATAAAGTATTGTGTACTCATAAAAATTGTTAATCAAACTTCTCGACAATGAATTTCCGCGCACATCCGGGGACAAAGCGCGACTGCGAATGCGATGCGGATCTTTAATATAACGTGCGGGATGCCCCGCGGACATGCGGATAGAGCGGATAGTACCATGCAATACTATATAGATAATATAATATAAATAATATATCATAATATATAATATTATATAATATATAATATCATAATATATAATATAATATACTATTGATATAATATAGTATACAATATATAACATAACATATAATAATGATGATATATATTATAAATTAGTAATATATATACTATAAAATATATATATAATATATATAATATAATTAATATTATATAAATATATAAATATAAAGTATAAATATATTTATAGTAAATATATATAAACCAAAAATAGATATATATATATATATATATATATATATATATATATTTAATTACTATATATCTATATATATATATATTATATATATATATATATCTATATTTATGATATATTTATATAATAATATAATATATATATATATATATTATATATAATAGTTTAATATATTATAATAATATATATATATATATAATATATAATTTATACTATATACTATATATATATATATATATATATATATATTATATTATATATATAATTATACTATATTATTATATATATATATATATATATACTTTCTACATTATAATATATATATATTATATATATAATATATATATAATATTAAATATATATAATATATATATAGTATATACGTTTCTACATATATATATATATATATATATATATATATATAGTATATATATATATATATATATATATAGTATATATATATATATATATATATTATTGTCTAAATATACTATATATATATAATATATATATTAATATATCTATATTATTATTAATATAATATATATATCATTATATATATCATTATTTCTAACATTATATATATATATATATATATATATATATATTATATATGATATATTATATATATATAACATATATATATAATATATATATAATTATAGTATATACTATATATATAATATATACTACATATATATATAATCATATATATAATATATATATGATATGTTTATATTATATATATATATTATTAATATATATATTGTATATATATATATTTAATATATATTATATATATATATATATATATTTATATATATATTATATATATTATGTTTATAATTTATATATATATATATATATATAGTATATATTATATATATATATATATTATAATATATTATATATATATATTATATATATATATATATATATAATACTATATATATAATATATATATATTTATATCTATTAAAATTCTTAAATAAATTAATTATAAAATATTAGTATATAAATATATTAATATTATATATATATATATTTATATATAATATATATATATATATATATATATATCACTACTATTATATATATTATGGTTCAAAGTCCAAACCTCCACGTCCCGTGTGCAACCCGGGCAACGGAGACACACAGAAGGTAGTCCTGTCGGCTAAAGGAGCTATGGTTAGGGCAGGATAGGCCTAGCAAGCCGCTCCGAAATACTGCTTGCAGAAGTCAAGCGCGAGCCTCGGAAGTGGACGACTTTGACTACGATTCTGCGAGATTTAGAACTAGGAATGCAGGAAAACACTTCAGAGATTTAAGGTGTGCACGATGAAATGTGGGAACCTATGGAGAAAAAGAGGAGGAAATAATAGATATCATGTAAAGAGAGAGAGATAGATATGTGGGGATGGCGGAGATGAGATGTGAGGGGATGTGAAGAGGGTAAAGGAGAATGGAAGAAGGATTTGTTCTGATGTAATATGTGGAAGGGGGTTGGGGGAAAGGGAGGAAAGGAAAGACAAAAAAGAAAAAGCCCACCCATGGGGGGTTGTCCGGAATTATAGTGAGCACCGGACTGTCACATGTATACAGAGAGTAAAAACTATAAATGAGAGGTTGATGATGTGCGTGTTGAAGATAGGCCGGATAAAGTATAGAATATTCCAGGTATATGCAACCACAACAGGGGCACTCAGAGGAGTAAAAAACTAGATTTATGGAATTGATGGAAGAAGAGGTGGGATGGAGGAGGAGAAGTGAGAGGTTGCGTGTTCGATTGTACATTTTGGATAGAAAAGAAGGAGATGGAGAGAGTATTGGGACCATTTGGAGAGGAGACAAGAAACATGGAGGAAAGCGTTGATCGATTTTTGTGTGAGAAAACGATCTAAAATAATGAACAGTTTTTTCAGGTATAGAGAGTCGCATATGCTTAACGAGGTATAGATGGAATCAGGTAACGCAACATTTCGATCAAAAATCGGTGATGGACTTCATGATAGTCTCCGATAAAAGGAGGAGAAGATGTAAAGGTGATCCCGGGAGTGTCCTTGGGATGCGGGTCAATAGACTGGTTGGTGGCGGAATATGAAGCATAAAGAGGGGGGAAGGTAAATGAGCCAGAAGAGGGCAGTGATAGAGTGGATGAATGTTGGCAGAACAAGAAACGAGACGAAATTATGAACGGGAAATGCCGGAAACCCTAAGAAATGGAGAAGAAAATGAAGACTTGCAGATGTCATAAGGGAAGTGGCAGAGAAAACTCTGGGTAAAAGATGGGTAGGAGTACTAGGAAGAGACATACAACATGGTGGAACGAAGAAGTGAAAAAACAAAAAGAAAAAGAAACAGAGAAAACTAGAAGTGGCTGAAAAGAAGAAAAGCGGCAGCAAGGGAGGAATGTACAGGCAAGAATGAGGCAGAGAGAATAAGAGGAGAGCAAAAAAAGATGGAGACAGAGAGAATGGCCGGAGAAATAACGAGAGATGTGGGCGAAGGGAAGAAAAAGCTATTTAAGATGGCGAAGGCATATAGAAAACCAAAAAATGTAACTAGAATTATGAAAGATAGAAACGGAGAGATTCTTATGAGACCGGAAGAAAGAAAACTGATAGATGACGAATACTATGAAGATCTGCTCAATGTAGAATACAGAGAACAAAAGGAAGAAGCTGCAGATCAGCGAGGGAGGAGGAGACGGAGGACTGAAGGCCGGAGAGGATAACGGTGGAGGTAATATGAAGAGGCAATAAAAAGGATGAAGAAGGGTATAGCTCCAGGAGAGGATGGGAGTGGCTGTGGATTGGGTGTTGGAGGGAGGAGAGAGCTGAAAATGAGAATCATGCAGTTTGATGAACAGTGTTGGAGAGAGGAAAGGTGCCCGGAAAGGTGGGGCAAAGCATTAATAAACCGATATATTAAGGTAAAGGAGATGCTGGAAGCTGTAATATTTATAGGGGTATCTCACTGATCGACCATCTGGCGAAAATATACGAAGAAATATTGGAGAGGGGAGGTTGAGAGAGAAAGTAGAGCCGAAGACTCGGAAGAAGAACAGTAACGGGTATGGAGGCGAAGAGGAAGACGACCTCTTTCAACAGCTGAGAATCGGTCTTGGAAGATGCTGGAATATGCAAGAGATTCTTTGTAGCTTCATCGATCTGCAAAGAGGTCATTCGATTCGGTGAAGGAAAAAGCTCTGGAGAGCTATAGAGAGGAATTATGGAGGTGAAGGGTAGATTAAAGAGGCGATAGAAGTATGTATGACAAGTGCAGCTGTAATGTTAGAACTGAGTGCGAGAACGATAAATGGTTTGAGGTGAAAACAGGAGTGAATCAAGGGAGTGTTTTATCGGCCACTGGTGTCTTATATTTTTTAGACGTGGTGATAAGGAAAGTGAAAGAAAGAAGACTGGGAGAATTTGAAGGGGAAATAATGGCAATATGCGGACGAGTCTGGCAGTTGGAGCTGAGAGAGAGGAGGCCGATTCGGAGGTGTTGAGTTGTTTGCAGAGGAGTTAGAGGAGCAGGGATGAAGATGAACATACAGAAAGACAGAGATATTAACAGTAACCCGAGGAAATGAGGAGGGGATGAAAAATTGATGGTGGAGAGGAGGAGGTTGCAAGGCGGTAATACCTGCAATTATATCTCGGAGGATGTTTAACAGAAGAGGAGGAAGTGGTGAAGAGATTACCGCGAAGATGGAAAAGGTTGGATTAGTTATGAATAGCGTTATTACCCATGATGAAAGCAGGAAACATCGAATAGAGGTAAAAAAAGTACTTTTTAACAGCATAGCTGACTCACGACACTGCTGTACGGAGCGGAAACATGGACAACAACGGAGAAGAGAGGAGAGTAGAACAAGCGCGGAGATGAGGATTTACGAACTATGATTGCAAGAGAGGAGAGACAGTAATAAGAATGAATTATTAGAGAAGATATAGGGTGAAGAAGAATGAGCACTGAAGAATGGCTGGGAGAACTGGATGGTGGGCGACATCTGAGAGGCGTGGAGCAAGGAGAGAATGCCGAAAGAAGATGGGAATGGACACAGAAGGTAGAAGACCAAGGGGAAGACCGAGGAAGAGGCCGGAATCGTGGAGACTCTCTGGAAAGATGTCAGTTACCAAATATGAGAGCGCATGACAGAGAAGAGGAAACAGTGCAGGAGAGGACGTCTGGAGAAAGATGCTTTCGCGCGGCTGACAGATGAAGAATCCTTCCTGGGAGAGGAAAAACGAAAAGGAAAAGAAAGATATATATAACTATATACTATATATTATTATATATATATATTTATATATATACTAATATTATAAATATATATATATATATATTAATAGTACTATATATTTTTACACAACACACAATATATATATATCATATATATATAATATATTATATATATATATACTATATTATATATATATATATACGTATTATTATATATATATATATATATATATATTATTAAATATATATATATATATTATAATTTATATATATACTCAAAAAAATTAGTGTTTGAAATACCACAAATTGTGGTTCTTTTAAACACAACCATATGTTTAAATACGCGCCAAACACAATTAGTGTTTCGCAATTTTAACCATAAATTTATTTAATAACGCAAACACACAATTGGTAGATGTCTATAATCTGTGGTTATTTCTAATTATGAATCGGTAGCCAAGCGATTGGTAAAATTTTCAATTTGCTTTAACATAAACAATGGTAAAGCGAAAGAATCTTATGTTGTGCTTAAATAATCAATTGTTTAAGAATATTGAACATATCAAAATGTTTAGCTCTGATCTCACGATTTTTTTCAGTGATATATATACTCGAATATGTTTTCCTCTTGTGTTACCTGGGGATGAGTAATACAATTTATTGTGACTGCTTAATTCTTATTTTTTTATTACCATTGAGTTTCTAAAGATCTGTATACCGAAATCCCCGTGCCTAATTAACGAAACAAAAAAGAAAATCAAAAACATTCTCAAAAAATAAAAAAATAAAAAAAAAATAAAAAAATTGAAGTTAACATTAAAAACGAAATTACAAAATAAAGTTACATATTTTCCGTGTATTAAACATTCACCTTAAGATATCTTAAACATATGAAAAGTTTTTAATAACTAAATGTTAAAAGTAAAAGTTTTAAAATGCCGAATAATGAAAAGAGAATTTTTAAAGAAAAAGAAAAATCTCAACATTAAATTGAAATTTCCAAATAAAGTTACTCATTAACATTGTATTGAGCATTCACCTTAAAATATCCTAAACATATGAAAAATTTTTAATAACTAAATGTTAAAAAATAAAAATTTTAAAATTCCGCAAAATGAAAAGAGAATTTTTAAGGAAAAAGAAAAGTCCCATTAACATTAAAATAAAATTACAAAATAAAGTTACCCATTAACATTGTATTGAACATTCTCCTTAAAAATATTCCAAGCATATGAAATTATTAATAATTAAAAGTTAAAAGTAAAAGTTTTTAAAATTCCATAAATGAAAATAATTTTTTAGAAAATGAATTAGTGTTAATAAAAATAAATTTACAAAATGAAGTTATCCATTAACATTATATTGAAAAACCTTCTTTAAAATATTCTAAGCATAGGAAACTTTTAATATTTAAAAGTTAAAGTTTTTAAAATCCCAAAAATGAAAAGAATTAAAAAAACGAATTAAAATTAATAAAATAAATTTATAAAATGAAGTTACCCATTAATATTATATTGAACATTCTCCTTAAAATATTTTAAGCATATGAAATTTTTTCATAATTAAAAGTTAAAAGTAAAGGTCTTTTTTTTATTTAAAAAAAAAATCCATTAATGAAAAGAATTAAAAAAAAAAAAATAACGAATTAACAATAATAAAATAAATTTACAAAATCACGTTACCCATTAACGTTAGGTTGACCACACTGCTTAAAATATCATAAAATCAAATGAAAGGAATTTTAAAGTTTATTAAAGAAAATTAACTCCGAATAAAAGAGAACCTGCCAAGCTTTAGGTAGTGTAATAGTAATATGAAATAATCGCTATAATAAATAGATTCTAAAAATGTCCTAAAAACCGTGGGGTAGAAGTTAGGTTTGAATTTATTTCGTTATTATTTTTATTCCCAAAAATTGTTTTCTGCGCTAAGTATACCGATATTAAAAATAAAATAAACCATGTTCCAGAAGTAAAGTGATCTTTCAAATTACAAGTCTATCCTATAGATATTTTTAATAACAGTACATTAATAATAGATTCTAGATCAATATATAAAATAATAATATATATAATAATAATAAGAGTATAATAATAATAATAATAATAATAATAATAATAATAATAATAATAATAATAATAATAATAATAATAATAATAATAATAATAATAATAATAATAATAATAATACTTGTAATAATTTCAAACGAATGATTAAGGGCAATGTCCAATGTTAGAGTCAGCAGCACCCCATTTTAGCCCCCACCTAAAAACGGACATAAACTAAATTTTCAGACAATTTTGATTTGAAAAAAAAAACGAACTCTAGCTTTTTCTGACCTCTAAAACGTCGTTTTCGGGTGTTTTTTCTGTCTGTAGTCATCTTTTTCAGTATTTTCATTTCTTCAAACCTATGTTTTTGATATTTTGGGCTTCAACTTCTACATTTTTTCGAAGAGCTTCGTGGGTTGGGGGGGGGGGGGTTGTGAATGTGAAGTGTGAACTTTTTTTTATTGTTCCGTGTATTTTTTTTTTTTGAATTGGTCTTATAGTTTAGTGTCAGTGTTTGTTCTGGTTCGAGATATTAAATTGTTTTTTTTTCTGTTGTTGAGGTCTATGATTTAGCTAATTTGATCTTGATTTGGTTGTCCATTTTGTCGGATGAGGCTTCTCTGTTTTATCAAGATATCTATTTCCGTTGAAAATTTTGGATTGAAGTGTTTGGAGTAACCTTCAGGGATGTATTTTTTGAATGCTTTAAATATTGTTTTAGTGAAATGTTGTATGACTTTGTCGAGAGATGTGAAGTTGGTTGTTTAGAAGGATTGTAGTTCGAGTTCTATGGAATCAGTGAACGCTTACCAGTTTTCTGTCTTTTAGTTAATGAAAAGTTCTTTTATAGGATGTGTGCAAGTAATGCTTATGTTGGATAGTAAGCAATATTGGAATGTGATCGGAGAGTAGGGCGTGAAAGGTTTAGTATGTTGCAGCAACCTGGATTTGGGGGAACAAAATGATATATCTGGAGATGTTGGATTCAAATTATGTTGAAATGGTTGTTGAGTGGGTTGGTCTTTGTTAATGAGGATGTTAAGCGTGTGTGTAGTTTGTCTATGAGTGTATCACCTCTTGGTGAATAAATGTGTGGGTATTGAGCCATGCGTGGTTGTAGGCATTAAAGTCTCCGATCAATTTCAGATTATTATATTGGAGTCAGGGGTGATAAGTCTGGAACAAACTCGAGGGCAGAATTAAGAGATGGGATGAGATATTATACTATAATTTATTAAATTTTATTATAATTATATTATTATATTATTATTTATTAAATTATATTTTTTTTGTTGATTTTTATTTCAATTGACTGGTATGTGGAGATTTGGCCGTGGTTAATTATTTATTGTGTGTGATTTGTGGTTTTGAGAAATTGAATGTTTTAATGTACAAGGTTGACTAGACCGTGCTCTGGTGGGGCTTTAAGTCTTAAAATTGTGTAATCGGTGAATTCAGATAGTCGGGTATCTAGTGTGAGATTAGATTTATGCGTTAGTGCGATGTTTATGTTTGTATTCATTTAAGGTGTGGAGAAGTTCTTTATGTTTATTTTCTATACCATTTATATTTAATTGAAGTATGTTCATTGAATTTTGTGGGTAAGGGATTTGGATTTTGTGTGCAGGTCTTCGCATGATTGGCATGGACCATGATTGAGAATTTTGATTGAGGGTTTGAAAATTAGCGCACTTTAAATGAAACCAGAGTTTGCAGGAGTTACAATATACCGAGATTTGACCTCGAGTAAAATATCTGTTACATTTAGGACATATATATTCTTCTCTGGGTCCAGGATTTGATTATATGTATCCTTATAATAGGAGTTGGAGTGCGCACTCCGGTTATACTCACTCCAAGTACAGAAAAGTGGAGTACATAGACAAAACGTTTTAGACCCTTACGCGAATGCTGGCTAGCGACCTCAAAGATTGGACCTTCCGCAGGAGGTAAGGGAGGGGCAATATGTTTAGAGCACTGTATTTCATCCTCATCCATCCTAGATGGCGAATGTTTTCGCTGCAATGCTTTGGTCTCTACCACATGATCTCGCATTTCATCCGAAACTATATATATATATATATATATAATATCATAACTCACGTTAAGCTATATGTTAGTATACGTTTTTATATATTATATAATATATATATATATATATAATATACGTGTAGAATTAGCTAACTTAAAAAAAAAACAAATATTCCGCGTCTTTTTTCCTAGAAGATGAATTGCGCCCATCATTAAGAGAAGCTCAAATGGAGAAAATTATAGACATCAGTGATATACGATAATTATATAATCGATATTCTTCTCTCTTCTTCTTCTTATTCTTCTTACTCTTCTTCTTCTTCTTCTTCTTCTTTCTCCTGTCTTCTTCTTCTTCTTCTCTTCTTCTTTTTACTTCTTTCTTCTTCTTCTTCTTCTTCTTCTTCTTCTTCTTCTTCTTCTTCTTCTTAGTTCAGTTTTTACTATAAATACTAAAGTATATAATAACGCGTCTCAAATAGTATCTATATATTTTATCAAATATATATATATATAATATAATATATATATATATTATTAATCATTATTAGTTCAATTTCTTACCATTATTAGGAAAATGTCATTGAAACAAATTGAAATACATTTTTATTTGTTTTTAGCTAAAAATGTTTAATAAAATTTTGGTAGTTCATTGCGCAAGAATTAAAATGTTCTCTGTGCAGAGTGTCTTATTATTACTTTGACATCTTAATAGCCCAACTTGACGTTTACTTGTTATTCTCTCAATACATTCTAATGAATGCTTTGCAATACTTTTATTGCTTATTTTTGCTTTAAAACATGTATTTGGCTACATTTGATCATTTGATCAATGAATTATTCGTCTATAATTTAAAGAAGAAATTTCTTGGCCTGTACAAGCTTAATGGACTTAATACACCAGGTCCTCCTTTTCTATTTTTTAAATTCACGTTCTATTTATTCTAAAATGCAGTTGTAATATAATGTATTATATAATTAACATCTCAATTCTAAAACATTATTTATATAATGTTGTTTTGCCCATTTGCGTTACATATAAATATATGTTACTAAGACATTTCAAGCATTTAACACTTTTCATGTGGTTATCATCATTACAGACATAGTAATTAAGTTTTGAAGCTACAAGTTTCAATTGCGGTCGATAAAACAACAGTAATATATATATATATATATATATATATAATAATTATATTATATTATAATATTATATATATATATATATATATATATACTTCTTTCTATATATATATATATATATATTTATATATATCAGTCAGCTGGAGAGGTTCCTAAGGGAACGTCATCTTCCAGAGTAAAAACTAAAAACATAGAAATATATATATATATATATATTATATATATAATATTATATATATATATATAGTATATATTATATATATAATATATATATATATATATATATATATATATATATACGGGTATATTATATCAATCCATCATCATCAATCCTCAATCCTCATCATCCACCCTCCTTTCCCCAGTATTGAAAGTGAGGGGCGTCAAATAACACCCGGAAACAGAAAAGCTAAGCCAGAAGAATAATGGTGCAGAGTTGTGAAAAGAAGCCCCCCCCTCTTTACCTTACCAGTCCCTTTATTAAACGCCTTCAGTGAGAACTCTTTTGCTGCTCATACAATTAAAAATCTACGCTAGGGTTTTCAAAGGCCTACGACAGACCCTGACGTGTGGTATCCTCTTCAAGTTGTGGAGTTTATTCCCCCGGCCATGCCACAACCACCTATACCCCTCACAAAAACACCCCTTCAACTCTCCTGTTATGGCCACGTTTTCTTTTCGTCCTCGGCCAAACACCCACATTCCTCCCCCGCCGTTGATTTCCGTCACACAGCAACCAACTATATCATCCGGAGCTTAACAAACCGGAAATATCATCCATCCTTTCCATATGACCAAACCATTTACTCAAGTTGCTTCTAGGATTCGTACAGAGAAATCGTAAAAACCTGACATTTCAGCCAACCGAACAGATTTTCTCTTCATTAAATGAAACTTGACGTGATCATGTGGGCAAGAATGAAGACCGAACAGAGGAACCTGAGGTTAAATCAAGTTAGCCATTGGATACAAACGAATCATGGTCATCAACGACCTGGCTGGAGAACACAATCTGCAAAATGCCAAAGAGTATATAAGATCAAAAAAGTATGGGCAAACAAATAATTGTAGACAAAAATTTTTTAAAAATAACGTTGAGTGCAGCATGGTGGAAAGCATATATATATATAATATATATATATATTTTATATTATATATATATATTATATAATATATATATATATATATATATATATATAATATATATATATATATAATATATATATATATTATATATATTATACTATATATATATATATATATATATATATATCTATATATATATATATATATATATATAATATATATATATATATATTATATATATATATATTTTATATATATATATATATATATATATACATATATATATAATATATATATTATTATATATATATATATATATATTATATATAATATATATATATATATATTATATATAATATAATTATATAATATATATAATAATATTTTATATTATATATATTAATATATATATATATATATAATATATATATATTATATATATATATATAGTATATATATTATATATATATATATATATATATTTAATTCAGATAAGCAATATAAAATATTAACAGAAAATATAAAATATAAAAACATGCTGGCCATATATAAGCAAGTTACATGATATATATATATATATATAATATATATATATATATATATATATATATATATATATATATATATATAATATATATAATATATATATATATATTATAAATTAAATATAATATATACAACAATTTTAATTGAAAAATAACATAAATAAAAGTTAAAGATTACTTTTTAAAAAATAATGAAAGAATAGCAAAACTAGGAAATATTTGAAGCGCTCTTGTTAATTGAAGAATTTGGTAGTAATAATCTAATGAGTAATTATAAAACAACAATATAGATAGGACTTGAAAATTTAAAATTCGAAAAATTCAAAGAATAAAAAATCCAGTTTAAAGTGCAATTCAACTACTAGCCAACGACTTTCTATGAATTTTTGATAAATGGAAACGCTTACTTAATGTTCCAGGCTTGGAACAGTTTTATGCAAATAGTAGCATTATTCAAGAATTACGCTAAATCACTTACATTGTTTTTACATTTTGTTAATTCAACTCCAAGTTTTATGATACTTTATATAAAGTAATTCTCACCGTAGCTAACAAATGCAAAGCATTAAATCAAACCTATTGTTTTGTGACACTTGTTAATACACTGTATATCAAGGCTCGTGAAATAATATCTTCCTGCAGTAACAACTCTGAATTTAGGTCAGTAGTTTTCAGGCTTATTGTGTTGTGCATGCTGTGTATGCTGCTGTCTTCTCTGACAAAATGCTATCAGCATCTGACTATTCAAGAGCTTTAAGAGGATATATTTTGGTACATCTGGCAATGGAGAAGACTGCTTTATCTATGATCAATATTATCAACCCAGAATAATCAGCAGTTCTAGAAGTTTTTCTCAAAGTTGGTGCTCCCTCTTTTTTAGAGAAAACTGAAGAACTTATCAAGTGTGTATTACTCAAACTCTCTGAACAGTTACTTGATCAAGAGAAAAGGTAAGCGACAGCAAAAATATTGGTCTAATATTTAAATATGGTTACCTTAGAAAA
>JABUQX010024357.1:47500-114191 GCA_015478945.1 Trachelipus rathkii
ATAAATTATTTAAAGGCCAAACATACAAGAAATAGTAAACCCCAATTTTGCTCAGACTTGGCGCCCGAACAGGGACGTGACAAATATCCGGCACAGATAATAAACTGAAAATCAAGAAGAAAAATTATGTAAAATTCCAGAAACAAGCAATTGAAAAAAATCGACAAGTCAAAAAAATTAAATGATAAATATATAGAAAATTTTTTTTCCTTGAAAGGAAAAGTGGAATTAGATCTAACTCTACAAATAAAATACTGCTCGCTCAAATCTGTAAGTGATACCGAAGAATTTTTTTTACACGGACCAGGACCCAGAAGACGGAAGAATCGTGAAACTACCGGTACATAGAATACAACAGATTTGAAGAATAACAGGTTAGCTCTTATAAATAAAATTATTATTCTATTTTTATCTCTCAAAAGTCTCAAAAGGTATGAGCATAAATCTCTCGTGAAAATTTTCTTGTATTGATAAAAGAAAGAATTCATTAACGGCCCTATCTAATATCTTTTCCTTGCTATCAAATATCTCCATAAAAATCTATCAAAAATTTTTCTCTTCACTCTCATAAAATATAAAAAAAAAAAAAAAAAAAAAAAAAAAAAAAAAAAAAAAAAAATTTTCTTCTCCATAAAAAGCCATCATAAAATAATTTTCTTGCAAATAAACTCTCTTTAAAAATTAAAATCTTAAAATTTTCTTTTCTCCAAATAAAATAGTACCCCTTAAAAAATTCAATTTTCTTTAGTAAATATTTATTCTATTAAGAAGCTCTCGTAAAGAAATTCATTCTTTCTTAAAACTTGCATCAAATAAGCAACAGGAAAAGAGAGCATCCTGTCCTTCTAATTAATAGATACGAGAATTTATTGCTTTAAAGGTTGTATATTGAATTATTTATTAAAATTTATATATATATATATATATATATATATATATATATTATATATATTGTTTTTTTATTATATATATATATATATATATATATTTATATATTATATATATATATATATATATATATATATATATATATATATATATATATATATATATATATATATATATATATATATATATATATATATATAATATATATATATATATATATATATATGTGTGTGGCTTTTGCTATTTTAATAAATTTTGTGTGTGGGTGTGAAAGGAGAGAGAGAGGAGGAGTTCAGGAGCAAAGTAGCCCAGGTAAAAAGGAGAAATATAGGAAGTTTCCCTTTTCCTTCTTCTACATTAAATATTCCCACTAGACGGTGAGGAGCTCTCTAAAAATTAAGTATCACATAAAACACGCAGGCAACACAACACAACACATAATATTGCAAAAGAATAGAGAAAAGAAAAAGAGAGAAATGGCGAGGTGCAAAAATAATAAATGCTTTAAAAGGGAGAAAGAGAGAATGTCGCAATGGTGTGACGAATATCTGAAATTTGATAAAAGAGAGAAAAGGAGTATGGTATCAATATTAACCAGTGCAAGAATAGAAAAGATAAAGGAAGAAGAGTTGGAGTATAAAGATAGAAGAGACAGAGGAAAAGAAGCCGAGAGAGAGAAAGAGAGAGACGGTGAGTATACCGCAAGGAGCAGAAAAAGACCAGAGCAGAAGGGACAATATAAATATCCGACCCATGCGTCACCCAGGTCAGAAAAAGACTCAGGATGTGACCGGAGGAGATACGGAAGCTCTTATAAAAGAGAATTGAGGAATGCCGAGCCTTATGGTCGAAGAGCACATAATAGTTGCAGACATTGCTTAGGTCCCCAAAGCAGATATCAACCAGAATGGTCGTCAAGTGTAGACGAAGACCAAGATAGCGAATACGGTTCCCGAAGAGAAACGTTCTTTTATAGAAATCCGTCGCTAGAAAGTAAAAGGGAGAGTTATCCCAAGGTAAAGTATAAATATTGTAATTATATAACGTCTGAAGACGAAGAATCGGAATATGATGAAGAGGAAGATGAAGATTTACCTCACTCTTCACGAATATATACATACGAAGATTTTGTTTCCCCAAGCACTGAAGGGTCTACCTCTCATGATAATGGAAGAGAGAGAACCGATCACTCTTCACTAGAAAGTTATATAAATAAAGAGTCGGGAGAGGACAAAGAAAGTCCTATAATAATTAGTGATGAGATAGAAGAGGAATCAGATGCAAGATTCTCTTCACCTTCATCGTCACCTATGTACGATCCCGAGACGGGTATATTATATTATAGAGGGGCAAAGAAGACAGAATACGATTCCCCCATAAATGAGGAAGAAGAAGAGACACTAAGAATATTTCGCTCCTCATATAATTCTTCGCCGGAATGCGAATATATCCCATTTGCCTTCTCCAAAATAGTAAAAAGGACAAAGGAAAGAATAGGCAAAAAAGGGAAAAAAATAACTCCAGATAAAAATAGTACCAAGAAGGTAAATGAGTGTGTACCCATCGAGGTAGATGGAAGTCCCGCAAGAGAAGTAAGAGGGGAAGGTAATTGCTAAAAGCATCGTGCCATGCATTAGGGATCGATGTCTATATAAGATCTCTAAATGCAACCAATATTTAGGTTTATTTAGTAAATAAGAATTTATTTCAATATATATATATATATATATATATATATATATATATATATATATATATATATAATATATATATATATATATTTATATATATATTATATATTATATATATATAGTCTATGCTGCTATGTGTGGATTATTGCGTATATAGAGATAAAATAGGTCCATAGGTGCTGTAGAAATATTTTCATGTGGCGTCGTGTGCTATACGTAGAAAATTTATCGTACAGCCGAAGGTGTTGCGATTTAATTTTAAAATTGCCAATAAAGACACGTACATAAATTTTACATAAAATTATACATGAAATTTTACATAAAACTATACATAAATTTTACATAAATTGTACATAAATTCTATGATTAACATTTGCATATTAAATATTATATTAATAATAAAATATATAAAATAAGAAAGCAAGAAGTCTTGCCGAGTAATATAGTAGTTTTTCATTAACATCAGGTGACAGGATAAGAACTTTTATTTATCAATGACTTTATTAAAACATTATTTTTGTTTGTCTGTATATATAGTATATATATAATATATATATATATATATTAATAATATATATATATATATATATATATATATATATATTATATATATATATATATATATATATATATATATATATATATATATATATATATATATATATATTTTTCATATAAAAAAAAAAAATATACACTAGTGTGTGTATAATACTAGTGATGAATAATCAAAGCTTAAAGTTAAACTTTTCATATTTTTTTTTATATAGAGGAATAAAAAGATATGTTTTTTTTTCTCTCCAATTTCAGCAAAAACCGAGCAAAAAATACAATTGCATCCAAATAACGTAATATTAGTTTTGCTTGCTCTTTGATAAAATGATGTTTCTTTGGCTTATAAATATCACAAAACAATTCATTTCTTCACATTTTTATATTTAGTAAAACACAATTACAAGGTTTTATACTACAGATATTTTTATATTTTTATCTAAATAGATAAGTATGATTAATATATATATTGTGTATGGATTTTAAAAGTACCCTTAAATACGGGTCAAGATTGAAGACGGATGTAAATTAAGGAAGAAAACACATAGGTATTAATTGTGGCAATTATGTACACACACACAGCACCATGACACTCACACTAAATCCGTAATAATTTACGAAGAGATTGATTCAACACTGAACAGTTTGAAAGAGGCTATATAACAAGGAAGAATTTTATTCATGTTAAGCCGATTAGAACTTATAACGAGAACCATAGACAAGATATGTCTCACGCACCCATAGGTAAAATTTACGTGGTGTAGCGATGATGGTGGGGTTACAAATCAACCCACTGGCTCATACAATATTGAGCATAGCCTACATAGTATAGGTAAAACCGTTATAAGTTGAGAAAACCCCAGAATTAAATTCTGAAGAATAAAACTTACCACACATATATGGAGTACGCGCTTAGAAAATTTAAATCTCCACTACATTGATAGGATTTTGAACACAGTTTCATATATGGAGTACGCGCTAATAGAAAAATACTAATACTAAGATGATCACACACAGCGTAGTTATTTGCTATGTAATTCGTAGAGTATTAAAATAATACTATTTTAACCCATTCAGGAGAATGAAGAAAAGATTAACCCGCACATTTGTTTCTAATAGGAAAATACTAATACTAAGATGATCACACACATCCTAGTATGATGAAAAATAACTACGCTATGTAATTCGTAGAGTATTAAGATGATACTATTTTAACCCATTCAGGAGAATGAAGAAAAAGTTAACCCGCACATTTGTTTGCGAAGAACTTTGCGTTATAGCACTGGCCGTCACATGTCCTCAAAGATACATAGGACTTGACGAGGAGGCATTAAGAAAAATGATGCTTGAGCCGCCTAACTACATCAAAAAGTTTGTTCATAGGCGAGGGGAATCACGAAGATTGATTCCAGTTGCAGAAGATCGTCTGACTAAGACTCAGATTAGGACTAATTCGGTCCATTGCTCCCTCAATTACTTGAGAGGTTAAGAATGAGCATAGATTACTGCACTCAGGTAAAATGCAGAGAAAGATTAATTCTATCCGGAGCTGCTTACTCATCCATTTGGAGGAGAATGAGTTTAGCTTACATGGGTGAGGTCACAGTCTAAACCGCTGTTAGAACCGACCTCTCTGATCAAGATAATTATTCTGGTCATGATGGAGGAGAGCCATGAGGGTAGTCCATTCAATTTGGAATGAAGAGGTATTTAATAAAAGGTACGGAAAGCTGTACAATATAACCAGCTCTGCACAACGTCTTTACCGAAAGTTGTGGAGTGTTTGACAATCGATAAGTTAGTAATCAAGCGCTTTGCACCCGCTATCGGCAAAAAGCGGTACAAGCCATGAAGAAATACATTTAGGTTTAGCTAAAGTCAAGATTCAAGGCTAAAAGGTGTTATTAAGAAAGACGGTGGATCAAACTTCAAAAGGAAATTGGACAATCATTTTTGAAGCTTTGAAAAGCCTAACCTAGCAATAATATCACTAATAACCCATGATCGGGACTACCAAGCTTAGATACTCTGGATGTAGTGAAGTGATTCAAGGGACAATCCATTAAACGCAGGAGGTTGCGGGAATTGTACCCGTAAGACTTCGTCGATCAATTAATGATCTGGATGATGCCAAGGTGACCAAAAACTGTCACTCTTGCGCCTCGTAAATTGAAAGGATTGATTCCAGCCACTTCTTATCTGTGGAAAACCGTACAGATAAATAAAAATATTATATGGATAGAATGAATCCAGAATTGTCGGTATACGTTGTACAAAACTTTCGGAGTAAACCGATTGACAAATCAACCTAAATCGTGAATTTTATTTACGTGCGTCCATAGCACTGTGACGTTTAAGTGCTACAACATCGATTGAAAGGCGTATCTATCAACACGCTTAATAAATAAGAAGACATAATGCTGACAACAAGAGAAGAAGACTTAAGAGGCCCTACGAAGGCTGCAGTAGCAAGCATAAGCCAATTACCCTTCTAAAATCTCCGGAAAAGTGATTCCACTCTTATTTCTTTGACTCTGTTTGAAGCTAAAATCTTCAAATAATGTAAAGTTAATAAATATAATAGAGGTGTTCTACAATCAAAGCGAAGTGTTTATGGAAAGAGAAAGACTAGAGTCCATAGGCTGTTGATGACTGTCCGTTAATCACCCTTTATTGGAAATAAGAGATTAAAAACCTCTAGAAGATGTAACTTCAACTCTAACTTTTCTTATAACATAAACCTGAAGCGAAATACGTAGATTTATTACCTCACTGAACATAACCTAACTTACAATTTTAAAATATTAAGATGTTACTTTTTGTCTTCATAAAATAACAGAGAACTTCATTAAAAACTTTAATGTATATAAAGATAAAATACTTATGAAGAGATGTCAAGAAAAACCTAACGAAAAGCTGTCAAAAACTATAAATAACTCTTACGCTGAGGAGAAGTAGAAAAATAAATAGCTTTAGAAAATAGATAGCAGAATAGATGGCAAGATAAAAGCCAACAATATATATATAGATAACAACTCAACACCTATTAAGTTACTAACGTGAGTTAAGACAGTTCATTAAATAAGAAAAAGTGTCAAAATTAAAAATTTATTTTCTGTTGAAGATGAATGAGGAATTTATTTCAACCGAGCATAGTGTCCACAGTGAAGTTGAAAGAGCTCATCAATGGATTCTTGAAGACACTACTGCAAGAGGGAGAAGATTCCACCACTCATCTAAAAGGATAAGAACCCACTTATTAAATATTAATTGAAGAAAATTTAATAATACAACCATTAGAAAGAATTTAAATAAGAAACTTGAAGATTAGAAGATGGAAGTGTGATAGAGGATTTCAGCTAAATAAAATATGGGTAACCCCAACTTTTAAGATGCCTAATTAAATAAGAATTTAGAGCTCATGGAAGTTGAGGTCACGTATAGATTGAAATGTCGACAAATCGAAAGAAGGTCACCCATGAAAATAAGAAGCAATAAATATAGATATATTTTGCTCAGACTATATTTAAATGGTAGTGTATCGAGGGTCCAATATTTAATATATAAATAAATATTTACTCTCGATATGCACTATTTGAACTTAAATAATCATAGCTACTACAGGTATTAGAAGAGTAAAACCAGCTTGTAAAACTATTTTAATAATCTTTTAATAAATAAAAATTTTACTGGTATTTCATTTTTATTTGCCTTTACACACTCATATTATGTAATACAGTTTATTTAGGTAATGGTTTTCACTAGAATGAAAACTCAGGTATAGGTAATTGTGAAAGCATACATTTGATAACAGGTGTACGAAAGTACATTGGTACTTATTTGTTATTTATTTATAAGTTAGAAAATAAGATTTTTAATTTTCTTTCTTTTTATTTTTCTATATATATATATATATATATATATATATATAATATATATATAAATGTTTATATATATATATATATATTATAATATATATATATAATATATATATATATTATATAATATATATATATGTACATATTATAGAAATTTATATATATATATATATATATTATATATATAGTATATATATATATATATATTATAAATGATTATGTGTTTATTCATTTGTGTTTACATACAATTTTTGTATGTACATGTGTATATTTCGTTAAGTATGGGTGTAATGTTTAATCTTAAATATATTTTACACTTAAAAACACACACACACACAATAAACACACAGGTATGGAAGAAGAAATTCACGATCTGATAATTTTACTTCTAGAGATGGAAGAAAACGTCAGAGTCAATCCGATGAATTTAGTTGATCTAGCAGCAATCAAGATAGGCATAATAATAGCCACATCGAACCATGCAAAAAGCATTTTACCAGATAATTTGGAAGAATGGAGTGTTGAAAAACTTCACTTCGGTGGTGATATTGAATCGGAGGAAGCAACTAAACGGCGAATAGACACAAGTAAGTCCCCTATCATAGCCGAATCTATATCCTCGAAACTGGATGTACCTACCCACCTTGAATTACTTGTAAAAAAGTGGGTCAAAACCATTGTTTCCCAAACTGAAGACTGGATAGTCGCTCGAATTGCTTGCGGAATTAATATCGACTTTATTGAATTCATTGAACTAATCAATATTGACTGTTATTCTCAATACGGAACCATAATAGATAAAGAAGTGTTTAAAAATGCGTATTATGAAACAGAAAACAGTAAAGATAGAAAAGAATTTCTAAAACACATAGAGCCATACCATGAAGGTGATATCTTGGGCCAAAATCGTGAAATTATAATAGCCAATTATATATGGTCAGGTAATATAAATAAACTCTGTAGTTTAGCCCAAGAATTAGAAAATGAAAGAAGATGGAAGGAGATGGAGTCAATTGTTAGAGCAATTATGGTCATGAATGCACAAAGAATGCAAAGCCTGGTACCGATATTCCCATGTACTCAGGTGATGGTTCAAATTATGAATGCACTTAAAAGGAATGGTAGAACAAGAGATTCACTGTATAGAAATCTCTTTGGCGACGTCTTGACAGGGCATTTGGTAACTCTAGCCACATGGCCTTATCAAGATATATTTAATAGCGAATGTAAAGAGATAATGAAATCAATACCTTACACAGGTTACAATGGAGTGATGGAACATATATTGGAAAAGATAGCCATGGAAGAAGTGTATCCGATTAATTACTATCGAATTTTATACGAGTTCTGGATTAATATTAAAGAAAGCCATAAAAGATATATAGGCAGAAGAATAAGTCCTAGATTGTTATTTAGATTGCTCAAACTGATTAAATTAAATAGAAAAAATCAGATAGAAGAAAGAATATTCACAGAAATTTTAGAATGCACTCCATATAAGATGATGGAGGACATATTTCTGATAGCTTGTACTAAAGCATGGGCTTTAGCCATGTTCCATATACCGTTAAAATTAATATCCTATCTAAAGGAAGAAGATGCAGATGATCTAAGAAGAGCGTTACTACCAACTCGAAATGAAGGTACACTAGATATAATGAATGTATGGTTGCTATACCACAGAAGAATGAATATAATAGGCTTGATACAAGACTTTTTCCAGCATATCATCATAGGTGAAAACATCCCTATTATTCATACCAGATCACAGATATCTACAAACAATCTGTCTCTTAAATGGAGATTGTACTGGAATGATAATGCTTGGACTTTAAAAGGTAAAGACTCTCGAGGTAAAGCCAGATTCATAAAAGGAGTAATATAATTTCATAAGAAGAAAAGGATATAATAGAGAAAGAGAGTACTTGTAGATATAGGTCAGCCTTATGACACACTAACAAACTAGATTTATGTATATATGGATATGTATGCATATATATGTATGTGAATATATATATATATATATATATATATATATATATATATATATATATATATGTGTGTTTTTAGATATAAATTAATAACTATATCTTTGCTGTATCTATATATATATATATATATATATATATATATATATATCTTTTATATATATATGTATATATATATATATAACATATATATATATATATATATATATATATCTTTACTCTATATATATATATATATAACTATACTCTACTTTTCTTTCTTACTCTTTCTATATATATATATATATATATATACTATTTATATATATATATATATATATATATATATATATATATATATATATATATATGTGTTTTTGAGAAATTAAATGGTAACAACCAATATTATGATTTTTAGAATATGGCACCTTCATTTGAAATTGGTACACCTCAAAGATCAGTAGTGCGCATTCCTGAAAGCGGTTATGACAAAAACTTGAAACCAATTTGTCTAGAGGTGGCACAAATAACCCTATGTGCACCCATATTGAGCAACATATATAATTTTAGTTTTGGATCTCCACCAGAACCAATAACTACAACAGTTTCACCAACACTGTTCGTAACATACAATACTGTACAAGAAGACCGCTCCAATATACCAAGCAGACCCAAAAGACCATTAGAAGAACCAGATACAATAACCAGAAAGAAACGTATCATTCAGCCAAGATACAAATACCTCATGCGAAGCGTGAGATTATCACCCAAACAAAGAAGGGAAAAATGGGAAAGGCTGAAGGAATCTAAAAAGAATCTTCAAGAAGAAACAGCAATACTGGAAGAAAAGGTAGAAAAGTTTAAAACTATAATACTAAGCCGATCGAAGCTGGACGAATTTCTTCGACTACTAAAAACTGCAAGAGCCATCTAAAACCACAAAAACAATCATTTTACATCACATTTACAATGAACCAAAAATCTTTACAATGGTATGAATGTGAGTATATATATATATAATAATATATATATATATATATATATATATATATATATATATATATATATATATATATATATATATATATATATATATATATATATATATATATATATATAAATATATATATGTATATATATATATATATATATATATATATATATATATATTAAACATATATATATATATATATATATATATATATATATATATATATATATATATATATATATATATATATATATATATATATATATATATATATATATATATATATATATATATATATATATATATATATATATATATATATATATATATATATATATATATATATATATATATATATATTATATGTACACGTGTGTATTTTATTTTAATAATAATTTTATGTTTTTAATAATAATTTTAATTTTAATTTTACTCTTGATAGTAATTTTATTTTTAGTTTTGGGTTTCACATGATTTTATTGTTACTACTTTGATTTCTTTTATTTTTATATATTAAAAAGGTGCAAAGATGTTCAATTTGGTAAGGATTACGGTAACAATGTGGTGCATGACATGCTGTATGGCATACCAAACCACGGACAAACCTGAGGGTGTAAAGATAGTCCCCGGTCTTATCCTTGACCCTATGGGGTCAACGAAATTCATTATGGGTTATCTGGATGTTACCCTAAATCTTCAATGCTCCAAATTCATTCATGAAAACTTATTGGCAATGGAAAAGGAACTTATGAATGTACAAGCCGCGTTATTAACGTCAGAAAAGACCGTTGGAAAACAGCAATTTGGTACCTCATATCAACCGTCGTATGAGACTGCAGAAGAAGCCAGAAAGCGCATATTAATCCTTCGTACCAAATACGATATAAGTCCAGCAGGACTTATACAGGAAGCTTCAACATCCGCGAATATTACCGCTAAATCAGTTCCTGATGAAATGATAACCAAAAGGAACTATACATATTCAGACGGAAAATTACATCTTGCATCAAAGACGAGTAAACATACGATTTTTAGCATCATCAGACATCTGGATAGTAATAAGGAAGAAGGAAGTAACAGAACTAAAAGAGCAACGATCACGCGAGTAATGAAAAAGAACACAAACTCTATTTTAATTAGAAATATTTATCTCCTAATATCCGAGGTGAAAGCACTGTTAGAAGACGACTGGATTCTGTCCTACAATACTTCCGGGAGAAAGGAAAGAGGATTTTTGAACGGAATTGGTCAAATCTTCAAATCAGTGTTCGGAACGGCCCTAGACGAGGAAGTACAGGAGATAAAAAGGGAAATAACGATGCTAGAAGACAATAATGATGGTTACAATAAAGTAATAGTTCAATTGAAGGACCAGTTGAAAGATACGGTTACTTCTGTAAATGAAATATCTGATCAGTTGACTAAAATACTAGAAAGTAATGAAAAAGCTGCGAGTAGGTTTCTAGAGATTGAAAATGGTATGATAATATCTGATTATATTAATCTAGTATCTAGTTACGTAAATTTGGTAAATAGGTTAAAGACAAGGGTATACAATATCTTGTCAGAGACGAAAAATTTTAATACACCCTACCTAGCCTATACTAAAGAGGCATTAATTCCATTTATTAATGATGCCCAGATTAAGCTTAAGCTAACTACCTTATTAGACATTAATTCTGAATTTTTAAAATTTTTGCATTTAACATGGACGACAGTAAGTCCAAACAACATGTATAGCATTATTACAATGATCCCCCTGACTGATGAACAAGTATTTCATACATATCAATTAACACCGTTTCCCACACACATGAGAAACAATAATATGGATAGATTCATCTATACCCCCACATACGAGGTATATTTCATCAATCAGAATACTTTCACTTACACTTACATGAATTTACAGCACTTCAAACAATGTAAAACAATCAATCACTATCATGCTTGTCCACTCACTGATGCAATACTATCATTTGACATTACAAACTGTATCATAACATTACTGAACAATGGTTCTTTCAATAGACACAAACAATGTGAGTTTGAGAAAATAAACAATGACAACATGTACACCAAACTCGTACAATCACATTTATTTATAAGTGTTCAAAAGCCTATGCAGGGTGTTCTAAAATGTACAGACGCCCAACAACAAGTAATATGGATAAGAGATTTACATGTCCTACCACCACAATGCAGTGTTAGAACAAATTACCAGACACTCATAAACCCCGCACATGTAAACTATAACACAACTTTTCATTACAGCATCATACAAAGAAGTGATATAAATGTTCACATCAATATAGAAGATCACTTATTACAAAGTACATTAAATAAATCAGCACATACTAGAATCACAGGCTTAAAATGAAACACACAACTTGATCACATTAATGAAACAATTCTTCTACACAGACACGCTTTGAATAATTTACATGGTACTAAAATAGCTATAAGTGTTACTACTTTATTTCTATTTTTCGTAGTTTCTGCCGTTCTCGTATTCTTCTTTTTTAGGTACAAGAAAATAAAGACTCGAGTTGCGAATATTGGACCGACATATGAAATAATGCCGATACCTGATGACATCTCTAGACGAGAGAGAGAGATGAGGAAAAAGCGCATAAACAGACGCATCAGTTATGTTAATATCATTAATAAGCTGAAAAAAAGACGTAGCGCTATGAGGTTGCCAACCCCTCATGATGAACCAGATCCGGATTACAGCTCTAACAGTATATACGTTCCCATGTATAACAGCAAAACCGGAATAACAGTAGGTACAACGGTAGTTAACAATCATTCAGCAACGTCGACTCCAAATACTATCCGTAACCCAAGGACTTCACTTCCAGAGACCCCCATGTAAACCACATATATTCCCAAATAATTAAAATAAAGAATAAATAACCAAATATTTAAATCTAATGATAAAATTCCCATATATTTAAATATTAATAGATGATATTTTCCCAATATTTAAATTGTTATAAATGACATAAATTTTGCAAAGACTTGACAAAATATTTTCCCAAATACTTAATTAAAAATAAATAAATATTTTAATACATAAATGATAAATATTTTATTGATTAAATAAATTAATAATTAATGAATATATTGTTACATTAACTAACAGATATAAATATAATGTTTATATTAAATTTTTTATTTTTTGAATACTATCAGTAATTTTAATATTTTTAGATATTAATTTTTTGAATTTTTAATATTTAATATTTTAATATTTTTACCTTAATATTTTAATTCTTGACAATTTTAATATTTTCACATTTTTTAAAAATCTTATATTTTTAAATTTCTGATTGAATATTTTAATATTTTTATATTTTTTAAATATTTATGTTTGAGTATTCTCAATAATTTTAACAATTTTAATAACTTCATTTTAATATTTTAATATCTTTTTTTTTAATGTTTAATTTTTACATTTGAATATTTTTAATATTTTCTAATAATTTTAACAAATTTTAATAACTTCATATTTGAATATTTTACTTTTTTGAATATTTTACTTTTTTGATTATTTTACTTTTTTGAATATTTTTCAAATATTCTAATAATTTCTTAATAATCTAAATACTTTTAATAATCTCAGTAATTTTTACATTTAAATATTTTTAATATTGTTTTTTTTTTCAATACTTATTAATTCTTTTGTTTTTATATACTTTAATATGTTAATGAATTTTAATATTTTTGTAATATTTTGAATAGACTCAAGATTTTTCATATTTTAATATTTTTCAAACTATTAATACTTTTAATCATTTTATTTAACGCTAAAACAATAATTATTTTTATATTAATAATCTTCTTATTGTTTTAATATATTTTTAGATTTCTGAAGCTTAACATGTTAATTTCAATAATTGATGGAATTTACATTATGAATACTTTTGGTAATATTTAGCATTTTATGATTTTTCAATTTGTTGATTAATTTTAATAATTTTTTATCACAATTATTTTAATAATTTATCACAATTATTTAAATAATTTTAGGATTTAGTAATTATATTTTATAATACGTAAAATGAACAATTACTGCATATTTATCACACTTTACATTAGAAGGGATTTTCATATTTCCAGACATATTTCCAGATTTTGTTCACCATAGTTCACCTAAAGGAGGGGCACCTGAAAGAAATTGTTTAATTGCGAAATACCAAAATTCCATATTTCTTAAACAACAGGATACAGATATTAAAAATTAATTTATTTATAATCGTGGAAAACCACATTACCCAACACTATAAATTAGAATTAATTATTTTATTGATATTATAAACCAATAGGAATCTTGTTTCAACATTTACGATTCCATTTCTGAATTTTCATAACATAATTTTTATCACTCAATAACAAGTTCAGGATACTTGACATCTGCATAAACATCCAGAAATACAATTCTTTAAAGCTGGGATCTAGCTCCAAAATCACTGTTACGAAGCTCTTGAAAAGAACTTTAAAAGCCATTAGGAGAAAATTTACCAGTTCTTAATTTTGGAAGGTGTTTACAGATATAGCTGAACTTTAGCTGAACAACAGTATGTATTCGTAAAGATATGGCATTCTAAAAATAACTTTTATCAACTTAAATTTATTATTATTATTGTACTTTCAAAAAATATATATATCTATATATTATTATTAATTTTATTTCAAAAACTATATTGTATGAATTGATCTCAATCTTTAAATTATTAACTCAAACTTTATTAATGTTTGATTAAATTAATACTTTATTAAACTTTATTATTATTAAATTAAAACTTTAAATTAAATTTAATTAAATTTAATTATTGAAACTTTAATAATACTATTATAAAAATCGTAGATTTAAATATATTATTATTGTTGATGATTTATTGCTTGTCATTTTCATTCATTCAGGGATGCCCCCTCAACCCCCGTCCACCCTTCATCTCTCTCAAGATAAAAAAATGAAGAGGAAGATTTAAGAAAATTCTCAATAAATAATAATAATAATAATAATAATAATAATAATAATAATAATAATAATAATAATAATAATAATAATAATAATAATAATAATAATAATAATAATAATAATAATAATAATAATAATAATAATAATAATAATAATAATAATAATAATAATAATAATAATAATAACAATAATAATAATAATAATAATAATAATAATAATAATAATAAAAAATAATGATAATATTAAAATAAGCAATAATAATCACTTATTGTTGCTAATAAAAATAATCATCTGTGATACAGGAACTATCTGTACGTACACAATTACACATACACATACGAAAATATCGACAATAAAAACAATGTATTTTTTGTTGTACATATACATTTATGTATGCCAGTGTATATAATATACATGCGTATGCATACATATATATGTACGCGTATAAATATATTGTATGTATGTATATATATGTGTATTATACAGATATATATATATATATATATATATATATATATATATATATATATATATATATAATAATAATAATATACATATATATACATATATATATATATATATATATATATATATATATATATATATATATATATATATATATATATATATATATATATATATATATATATATGTATATGCTTAAGTGATTTAATTATAAAATTTTTCAGTGTAATTGAGTTAGATCATAACGTTTTCTGGGTCTTCAACCCCAAGGTCCTCAACCCCTTTTACATGTCCCCATGTACGGGTCATAAACATTCAATAAATGATAATCGATAAAAATTTACTTATATAAAGAATTAACATTTACGTATTTGACTTTTACGTCAGTATCAGTCTGGCGGTGATAACAATTGGAACAGTTTTCAAAACGCTAAACAGAAAATAATTATACAAATAAACTTTGTGATAAAAATTTAAAAATATTTATGATTTTCGTTTTAAATAAAATTTGTAGAGACATAAATAAATATATGTAAATTAGTTTATAAGGTAATAAAATAATAAATTGGACATCTATCTATATACCTTATAAATACCTAGGAAGCAAAAGCCAGGAAATAGATACCTAGTAGAACATCTATTTTTTATTCACTAAAAACAGCAAAAAGGGTTACTTAAGGCCATAACTGTCAGAACAAATATTTCGAACCCGAAAGATTGACATAGTCTACCAATCTTTCACTCTTACCACGAAAAGTCTTCCGAGGGAAATTCTACTACACTGACGAGTCTCTACCTTTTAAATCAATAATATTAATAATCAGAGTTGAACAAGGAACAAAGAAAATAGTTCCCTCTGAATAAATTATTTAAAGGAAACATACAAAGAAATAGTAAACCCCAATTTTGCTCATATATATATATATATATATATATATATATATATATATATATATATATATATATAACTGTACACTTGCCCATATATATATATATATATATATAACATATATATATATAATAAGCTAACAATAATAATATGTATATGTATGTATATATATATATATATATATATATTATATATATATATATAATATATATATAGCATATATTTGTATTACTCTTTATATCAATAATAATATGTATATACTCAATATATATATATAAACTATATAAGCTATATAATAATATATATATATATATATATATATATATATATATATATATATATATATATATATATATATATATATATATATATAAGTAACATGTATATATATATATATAAATAATAACCTTAATAACCTTAATATGTATATATATATATATATATATATATATATATATATATATATATATATATATAAATATCTTTCATATATATATGTATATATATATATATATATATGAATATATATATATATATATATATATATATATATATATATATATATATATATATATATATATAGATATAAAGTCATTAATAAATCTTATATATATATATATATATATATAGTATATATATATATATATATATGGATGAGTTACTCAAAGTCCTTAATTAATTTAATAATAATAATGTGTGTGTTGAATGAAAGATTTGTCACTTTTTATCATTTATTGCTACTATGTATCCAATTTGAGATTTTCCTTCAGCTCTATTTCCCAGAGAAGCATCTGAGTATACCTCTATTTTTAGTTTTCTTCCCCGTAATTTCATCACTTTCACTTGTGTATCATTACTTTTTAATTTCCTTACACACCTTATAACTTTTCTCATATCATGAGCAGTGATATTTCTATTGTTACCTTTACTGTTGACACTCACGTCGATATCAATGAATTAATTATTATTTATAAGTAATTATTCTTTTATTTGTATTTCAAGTATTTGTGGACACGGAAGGAATGGCAAAACCCATCATTCCTTAACGCTATCTCAAAGCTAACTCCTCGATTCAATTTTCTTCGCTTGGCATTTTGCCCAATGTTGGGTTCTCCGCCTTACATTCAAATCTTTGGCACCGCCTCTTTTAAGGGATGGGTGCTTCAACAGTTTTCTATTCAAAATGAATCTATTTGTTACAACGGTTATTTCAAATTAAGTTTACAAATGACTTTCATAAATGTGCTTAGGAGGTATGTAAGTCCGCCTCGTTACACATAGATGCATCACTCTACTTAACTTACACATGCTGATGCCATACATGACTGTCTACTACACCCTCAGTTACACTGTATATATATATATATATATATATATATATATATATACTTTATATATATATATATATATATATATATATATATATATATACTATACTTATATATATATATATATAGAGTAGCCTATATATAAAGAAGTAAAACATATAACGGTTTCTAGTAATGTAAGAGGAAAGTAAAAACAAAAAGTTAATAAAAACTTTTAATAAAAATTTGCTTCTAGTCTTTCAGCGAAAACAGGTTTCATGGCATTCCAGTCAAATACTAAAGTCAGTGGCGGCTCCAGGAGCAGGGCGACCTGGAGCAATCACCCTGGGTCCGTGTTATAAGGGCATCAAGCTTTTCGCATACAGAGATGCGCTACGAGATTTAACGCCCATATCATGAACAATATATATATATATATATATATATATATATATATATATATATATATATATATATATATATATATAATTTCTTTCTTATATATATATATATATATATATATATATATATATATATATATATATATATATATATACAGTATATAATATATATATATATATATATATATATATATATATATATATATATATATATATATATATATATATATATACTATATATATATCTTTCTCTTTCTTCTTTCTAAATATATATGTATATATAAATAATAATAATAACTTATATATATATATAACCTAATAATATATATATATATATATGTAGTATATAATAACTCTAACTCCAACATATATATGTATGTATATATATATGTTCATAATAAAAACCATAATAATAATAATATAAATATAATAATATATATATACTGTAATTTATATATATGTATATATCTATATAAATAATTATGATAATAATATATATATTAATATATATACCATATATAACTAAGAACATATATATATATATTGCACTGATTAAACATATTTAAATATAAAATGTGTACAGATTTTAATACTTTATATTTGTGTATATTTTCTAATAAGCACCGCCAAGGACACCGCAAAGCCTAGGGCTGCCATTGCCGCCCAGGGCCCCGCAAAGTCTAGGCCACTGACTAAAGTAATAGAACTAAAAAGGTAAAACATATATATATATATATATATATATATATATATATATATATATATATATATATAGATATATATATATATATAAAGAAATATATATATATATATATATATGCTATAAATGAATATGATGATGATGCTATATATATATATATATGTATATATATATATATATATATATATATATATATATATATATATATATATATATATATATATATATATATATATATATATATATATATATATATATATTCTGGTAACCAACCGTTGTGATGTGGGCTTTCCAAGAAACTTATTGTTTATGTTCAGAACAAGAATGTTTATGTTGTCCATAGGTGAGACGGAAGAGCCGTCTAAGACGAATGGATATTTTTGAGCTGTTTTTGAGAGTGAAATGTGAAGAAGTTGAGTTATTAAAGAGTTAAATTTCACAAGGTTGCGGTGACCCCACTGGGAAATCCCATCCAAATCTGCAAGAATAGAATCGGAAAACTGAAGTCGAGAACCAATTCTAGAAGCAAAAGAGTGAGCAGATTTATCGGCATAGGAATGAGCAGAGTTAGATGTTCAGCTTAGAAAATCATTAGCGAAAAGTAAAAATTAGTTGGAGATAGAGCACAATCTTGTGGAATACCACAATTAATAGGAAAGGAGGAAGATGTTGCTCCATAAACAAGTGCCTATATCGATCGATCTGAGAGAAAACTAGACATAAGTGAGTAAAGAGGAGATAATCTAAAGGATGGGAACTTAGAAAGCAGTGACGCATGCCTTACCCGGTCAAAGGCTTTAAATATGTCAAGTGCCACCTCGCACGACTCCTCATAGTATCTAAGGGAAGTGAGATGGAAAAATGTCAACAGTTGATCTTGAACGTCGAAAATCGTATTGGTGATCTGAAAAGTGGGAATGAGATTCTAGATGATCCAGCAAATAATAGTTGAGAATGGTTTCAAAGATTTTAGACAAAATACAAGTGAGAAATATAGGTCGATAGTTGGAAGTATCAGAGTGGCTACCTTTCTTCGAGATCAGTTGACCATATGCCCGCTTCCAGCATTAATGGAGTGTTAGAATTAAGGCTTAGAGAGTAAAACCAAACAAGGATAAACGCTAGCTCAGAAGCACACTCTCTCAAAACACTGGGAGGAATACCGTCTGGGCCAATAGCCTTCCTGACGTTCATAGATCACAGGATCTCATACACCCGGTCATGGGTAATCACATAAGAAGTCATGGGACACCTGAGAGGAGGAGTAGTAGTTGGGTTCCAGAATCGTCCAGGGGTGAATTAGATGAAAAAAGGAAGCCAAAGAGATTAGCCTTTTCAGCTACAGATTCGTCAGAGCGAATAAGAGTAGGAAAGGCAGATTTTCAGAAGTTATTGGAGATGATTTTGGCAAGGGGCCATAAATTTTTACCAGAAGGTGATACTAGGATGTCAGCGCGCATCCTTTCGTGAAAGTACGCTTAACCTGACGAACAATCCCTGCAACGATTTGGAGCTGAACGAAAATTAGCAAGAGTGATAGGAGAAGAAGAGTTTTCCATTTCTGATAGGCATTGTCTCTGTCACAAAAGGCAAGAGAGCAGGTGCCATCAAATCACGGATTTTGAGGGGAAAAAGATTTGGTAGAAGATAGAATGAGTGTTAATGAATTGGCTTGGACGATTTCGTATGTGTCAAGGTTCCTTAATAACTCTTCCAGATCTTTGAGAATACTGAATGTTTTGGCCTCCTTCTCACCTGTAATAGTATTAGATTCGCCCAACCACTCGGTGTGGTGTACGTTGATATCCCTTAAGAAGAAGACCTCAGCATTTAGATGAGAAGTAACAGTCTCGTGAGGAATAGTTACAGTAGATACTTAAAAAGGGCCGGAAAATCTGTTCAATTTGGAGAGCAGTAACAGAAACACAATATAATAAAAATAATAATAATAATAATAATAATAATAATAATAATAATAATAATAATAATAATAATAATAATAATAATAGTAATAATAAAATAATAATAATAATAATAATAATAATAATAATAATAGTAGTAGTAGAGTAGTAGTAGTAGTAGTAGTAGTAGTAGTAGTAGTAGTATTAGTAGTAGTAGTAGAAGTAGTGGTAGTAGTGAGTAGTAGTAGTAGTAGTAGTAGTAGTAGTAGTAGTAGTAGTAGTAGTAGTAGTAAGAAAGCTATTAAGCCATGGAATATCGAAGTTAGGAGATTCAAGATTTTAGAGACGTGTTGCTAGAGTGTAAAAGTTAATATAGGCACAGACTCCACCATTTCCATTTTCATATAGTAATTGAGTATGGAAGTGTAACTCGGAGTTGTTAGTGCATATGGCGGTTCTGAAGAGCCACACTGTGCACATATATAAATATTATCTAGTGAGGCTCCGTAAGTAGGAAGCCCTGCCTTACAGAGTTGCGCAGAATCACTCCTGCAATAAGTGAAAATCTAGGTTCTCTGTCTAAGTTTCTATAGGATAGATCGTACACTAATCAGAGGGGTAGCTCCCGAGCGGTGCGAGGCGGCTACTTGTGAAAATAGTGTAGGAGAACAGCGACACGTTCACGCCCTATGGTGGGGATTGAAGGGTGCTATTCAACGATCGGGGATGATGTATGATCAATGAGCACATACAATATAAGACACCATTGCGTGAATGGCACTCATTCTCGACATACATGAACCATGCCTGTCTTTTCTTGATAATATCAAGCCGGGTCTAGAAGAGAAAAAGAGTTAAGCGTCCAATTCTGACGGCCTATTCGCGACTCACCGGACAGCAGGCTCAACACCACATGATATCCCTTTTTAAATCCTCATTCCTCTCCATTAGGGTAGATTGGGTTAACCTAAACAAAATTTTTCCGGGGTTCTGCTTAAAAGGAGAATATTTCTTTGATTCCGCGGCGGAAGGCAAAAGGGTGTAACATTTCTGAATTACTTGATAAAGTTCGAAAAAACGATTCCTGTAAGAATTACATAATTTTCTTATATTTTCAAGTTTCTCTTAATCGCTATTCTTCTCACACACACAAGAAACTCTTGTTATGGAGGCACTACCACAAAAAATACGCTCGACGAGTTACGGCAGCTGGACCTTCTTCGCATCCGTTCTGCCCAACTTTTTTCCCAGAAACTATGCCTTGTAAGCCGGTTTGTTCCCGAGTAAACACACTTCTACAATAAATCCGTAAGAAAACTATATTAATAGGTACCGCCTCATCTCCTATCGCTGGTTTACTTCATAGGATAAATAACTGTACTTAAAACCATACCTTTTTCGTAAGAGAGGAGTGTTTGCGGAAGATAAAGATTGTGTTTTTTCACGTTAATGCGGACCGTAATCTTATTAAAAATTGCCGTATGGGAGAGGGAAACCAAAAAAAAAACCATAATTGCAGGGGTGGAATATCTATAAGGTCCTGGGTAAACCCGTAAATTGCCTAAATAGAATCATAGCTACTCCACACTTAGTGGGGGAGTTTAGTATGTTTCTTGGGTTGCCTCTAAGCTTTCTCTTTCCTTAAAATTCATTAATCATATTTGTAATGATTGACCGTAAGTAAACACTAAGTCTGTATTATATTAATCTGTTCGGTATAAAGTTTAAAGAACCACCACCTTTAACATTCATTTCTAACCCGATAAAAATTAAAATTGTGTTAAGCGGGTAACTAAAATTAAAACAACAAAATAAAAAATATATAACTACCCTATAATATATATATATGTGATATATCCGCCTTAATTGGGAGGAATAGTAAGTCATCATCCCTCTGACAAATAAATATCATGAGCCAGAGGGTGTGGTGGGATACCTCGTCATGCCCCAAGGATATCTTTCTTACGAGGTAAATTATCGAATAAAAGACCCGATATCAGAATATCAGACGTTAACTGAGCTACCGTGGTAAGTAAGAGGGAACCCGGCCTCGGATTGGAATCCATCTTTCCCTTCTATAGATGGAGCCAGTCACCCGGGTGGGAATTATTCACAGAAAACAGCAGTCGCCTGTCTATAATTATTGAGGAGGCATAACAATAGTAAATAATACCGAAAAATGAGAGTATAATAAGAGTTTTGTATGTATTTTAGGGCGTATAATAAATGGTAAACACAATAGAGCATATATATTATTTTGGATAAGAAGGAAGCCTAGAATACCGCTCCTCTGAGCAATCTATATAATTTTATTTCTTTATTTTCCTGCATAAGTAAAAATTGAAAATCTTTAAAGGTGCCCACCTTTTTATAACTTACAAATTTACGTCTTCTTAACATACCTACAACACAGCTTAGATATACGGGTGGCGCGAGGTAAAGCAAAACGTTTGCATTATTTTACACTGCCAGGGCGGATGTCTGGCAAGGCGCGATCACCGATTTTTCTCGCCTGTTCTTCATACCCGGTCTGTGATCCTCTTGATATAACATATGAGTTGGTCTATCTTTAGTATTTACTTATTTAGCATCTAATTGAGTGGCTATGATTTCCAAAGTTCAATATTTATTTACTAAAATTGTAAGAAATACATTTTTACATACGCTAAAGCAGTAAATATCATTAAATTCAATAACTCACCAATTCTCTTTGCAGGTCATACCAGTACTTATACTTATATTTACTATAATAATATTACTATTATATATACATTATATATATATTTATTATTTTTTAATTGTAGGTCCTTAACTTTCACAATTAATGAAAAATAACTTTTTAAAGAGTTTTAAAACCAAAAAATAATTAATAAAATAGCAAAACACACGACCCCCATTTCCTACAGGCTTTGGAGCCAAATCTATTGGCCCCTACCACCTCTTAAAAATTAACGAGCAAAAAAAACTATTAAGGTACCTCCACGGTTCGCTCCCGGGACGAAATAAGTTACTCCCGGGAGATGGTGTAGTAAATAAATTTTTTGTTCCTAAGCAATTTTTTCCCCGAGAGAAACCAAAAAAAAATAATTAGGAATCTAAGTCTGTAAAGCTGCTAATAATAAGCGTTATTCTCATCACGATTGGATTAATTATTTTTTCTTCGTTCTCAATTTCTTAAATTCTTATTATTTATAGATGATTATACTCATATTATATTAATTAAGAGTTTAGATTGACTGCATTTCCTTAATTCACATTTTCTCTGACGATAAATAATTTTTAGAGGGAACTAAAATGATTAAAAAAATAACTACAAAAAATATTGCACCGACGCCCATTTGACCTCGGAAACGTCCTCGTCACATAGTGACGTTTCGTAAAAGCCCAAATAAATGATCTATAGCCGTTTAGAACATCATTTTTACCTTATCAACGTCGTTACAGCCGTATAATAGTTCCCCACTAGTACGTTTCATCGGAACCGTTTGTAACTCAAAAGGTCTAAATCAAAATTGCGCTCTTCAAAAAGTCGACTCAGGAAAAATGAAAGATTTTTTTTCTTCAATATTTTAAACTTATCCCTTTGACTTATAAAAGGTTCGGAATAAACGTCACAACTAATCAATAATTAATACGCTGTAACGCATACGTTCATATCCTGAAAATATTGCCGTTGATCGTTCGTTCGAGGTCTTTTTTATGGTAATCGAGAAACGTCAATATATCTTTATAAAGTGACGCCGTAGAGGAAAACACCCCGGCCTCGATTGATCCTCCGAGATCGTCTCGGTAATGATAGCGAAACGTCACTATCACATTTTGAGGAAAAGATAGACGAAAAGTCACCTGTGGATAAGTTATGCATGAAAATAAGGAAAAATTAAAAAACAATTAATGACTAAAATAATTTAGATATAATTCTAATATAATTTCTAAGTGACTGTTAAAGGTCCCCACTTACGCCTCGATCGGGGCAAAATATACGTAACTTTAATTCTCGACGATGGTACAATAAATTTTTCGTATTCTTAAGCGATTTTTTTCCTCGGCGAGTGACTTTTATATTATCCTTTCATATTTCGTTTTTTCGTTTTTTCCTCATTATATTATAGTGACGCAAGTAGAGGAAACCCCGGCCTCATTGATCCCCCCGACGGCAAGATTGCATTATCGAAGTAATTCAGTGTTTGGAGAAACAAAACGAAAACCTGGAAGGATAAAGTAATGATGAAAATAAGGAAAAATCTTAAGAACATAAAAAAAATAAACATTAATGATAACGTTATACCTGAATATCAATTCTTAAAATAAATATCGACGTAAAGAACTCTTAAAGGTCCCACTTAACGCTTCGATGCGTGGAAATGAACATGCAGTAATGTCTGTGTCTCGGCACATGTTTACAAAAGATAAATTATTTCTCACTCATAAGAATGTTTTGAGGCGATTGTACTCTTATATAGTATTCAATTATTTTTTTTTAATCTTAGTCCCCTTAAATTCAGTTTTTTTCTATGAAAATAATTCTTTCAGAAGGTAAACTAACAAAAATTAATATCAAACTACGCACGACCCCCATTTCCTATAGCTTTGAAGCGATTTCAACCGGTTTTTAAAACAATTAACGCAAAAATTTTAAAGGTACTCTCCTACTCGTTGACTCGGGGCAGAAATTAACGTACGTTACTCTACTTTATTCGGGGACTGGGGCGAATAGCCTGTAGAGAATGCTAATAAATAAGTTTATCTCACAATATTGGGATATTATTTTTCAACTCTTATTGTTAATTTTTCTAAATTCTTAATTATTATCATGATTCTATACTGATATTTATTTATATTCATCTTTTTTATATAGTTTAGTCTCCCTTAATTCCATTTTCTACGAATTTATACATTTTTAGGGGTTAACTAATTTTAAAAAATACCACTAAAGAAATATTGGCACGAGCGCCCCATTTACTCGGAAGAGTCCTGTCATATAATGTGGAACGTTTTCGTAAAGCCCAAAATAAATGACTCTACGCTCTTCAATATCAATTTTACGCTACACGTCGTGTAAGCGTAATAATAGTTCCCTAGATGACGTCTTCATCTCGGAACCGTTTAATAACTCAAAAGCGTCTAATCAAAAATCCGCTCTTCAAACACACGTCCGACTCCCCGGAAAAAATGAAATTTTATTTTTCAAATTTTAAACTGCCTTCAATTGTACTTATAATAATAATAATAACGTCAACAATAATAATAATTATACGCCTTATACGTAGTTCATCCTTGAAAGTATTGCCGTTTGATCGTTCGAGGTTGTTTTTATGGTAATCGAGAACGTCATTATATTATAGTGCCGCCGTAGAGGAAACCGGCCCTCGATTGATACCCTCGAGGATCGTCTCGGTAATAGAGTAACGTCACTCATCGTCACTTTGAGCGAAAACAGAATAAGTTACCGGATAAAGTTATGATCGAAAATAAGGAAAATAAAAAAAACAATTAAGATAAGGAATAACCTGAACTATCAATTCTTAAATATAAATATATCGACGTAAAGAAATCTTAAAATTCCAAACTTACGCTTCGATCGGGGCACAACTAACGCTACCTTTTTACATTCTGGGAGACTGTTCACAAATAAATTTTTCGTATTCATTAAGCGATTTTTTCCCTCTGGTCGAATATAATTTTTCGAGTGTTTTGATTATCGCATTTTAACCGTCAATATTATGACTGACGCCGTAGAGGAAACTCGGCCTCGATTGATCCCTCCGAGGATCGTCTCGGTAATTACGAAACGCACTATCGTATTTTGAGGAAAAAACGAAAAGTTCACGGATAAAGTTATGATGAAAAATAGGAAAAATTAGAACATAGAAAAAAAATAAACCAATTTAATAGCTAAGTGAATACCCCTGAATACAACTTCATTAAAATACAATATCGACGTACAGACACTCTTAAAGGTCGCCCACTAACACGCTTCGGTCCAGTTAAATATATCATAAGTTTTTAGATGGTCAAAATGTTAACAAAATAAAAATTACGTTTCTTATGAGATTTTTTTAGCCGAGGGCATTGTTACTTTATATAATTACTATTTTTTTTTAATTATAGTTTCATTAATTCAGGTTTCTATGAAAAATAATTTTTAGAAGGTAACTAAACAAAAAATTAATTATAAAACTCACGCAAGAACACCCCCATTTCCTATAGCTTGAGAATTTTTTGTGGCTACACTCTAAAAAATTAACGTAAAACAATTCTTAGAAAGGTACTCTCCATCACTGATTCACTCGGGGCAGACGAACCTAACGTTACTCCTCTACTATTCGGGAGCTGGGGAAATAGCCTGTAAGAGAAGTTTCGCGTGCTAATATAAGTTATTCAACATATTGGATATTTATTTTTTCTTCGTTCTTAACTTTTCTTAAATTCTTAATTATTACTCCATATCTTACTATACTTCTATTTATATTAATTTTTTTTATAGTTTTAGTCCCCCCTAATTCCATTGTTCTACGAATAAATACATTTTTCACGGTAACTAACACTAAAAAAAAATAAAAATATTGCAACACGACGCCCATTTACTCGGCACACGAGCGTAATAATGAGTTCCAATAGTGACATTTCATTTCGGAACCGCTTTATAAGACAAAGCGTCTACATCAAAATCGCTCTTTCAAAATCGAACTCGAAAAATTGCGAATTTTTATTTTTCAAATTTAACCTTATCCTTCGACCAATAAACGGTACAGACAAATAACACGTCACTCTGTAACTAATAAGTCAATAGATAGATCAATCCCTGAACATTGCGCGTTTGATCCGGTTCGAGTCCGTTTTTTTTGGTAAATTTCGCCCAAACGTCATTATATTAAAGTGACGCCGTCGGGAAACACCGGCCTCCGCATTGATCCCCCTCTCAAGGATACGTCGGTAATTTATCACCTCCAGCAAAAATCTCTTTTTTCATTAAAAAAAAAGAAAAAGTTCATCTCTTTTTCCAAATGCTGAAATTAGGAAAAATAAGGAAACATCAGAAAAAATAAACAATTGAATGATATATTTGTAATTTAGAAATAATCAATTACTTTAATTAAATGATCGTACGTAAAGAAATCTTAAAGTCCGCCAATTACGCTTCGACTCGGGCACAACATAACGTAACTTTTTACTTCTCGGGAGATGTTGCAAAATAAATTTATCGTTTCTTAAAAAGCGATTTTTTTCCACAGGCATCGGAAGTCCTGGTCATATATGACGTTTCGTAAAGCCCAAAATCTAAATGACTTACGCGTTTAAGAACTCATTTTCTACGCTCTAGAACTCGTTAAGCTAATAATAGTTGACCAATATGACGTCATACGGAACGTTTAAAATAAAAAGGTTTGGAATGAAAATCGTCTACAAAAACTAAACAACAAAAATTATAGAAATTTTTCTTTTCAAATTTCAACTTATGCCCTTTTGATCTTATAAACGCGTAAAGAAAAACGATCACTATAGTAGATCACATTAATGACGCTTAACGAATAGTTCATCCGGCCGAATATATAGCCGTTTCATCGTTCGGAGTCGTTTTTATGGTAATTCGAGAAACGTCATTATATATAGTGACGCCGTATGAGGAAACCCGGCCTCGATGATCCCCTCCGAGGATCGCTCGGTAATTACGAAACGTCACTATCGTATTTTGAGGAAAAAAAACGAAAAGTTCAGACCGATAAAGTTATGATGAAAAAGTAAGGAAAATCAAACATTCAGAAAAAATAAACTAATTAATGATAATAAATAATGATATCAATTTTAATATAAAATAGTAAAGAACAGGTTACGTTATTTTGTGCCCCGATCAAAGCGTAGTGGGGACCTTTAAGATTTCTTTACGTCGAAATTTTATATTAAGAATCGATATTCAGGTATTCACTTATCATTAATTGTTTAGTTTTTCTATGTTCTTAATTTTTCCTTATTTTCATCATAACTTTACCGTGAACTTTTCGTTTTTTTCCTCAAAATAAGATAGTGACGTTTCGTATACCGAGATGATCCTCGGATTGGATCAATCGAGGCCGGGTTTCCTCTACGGCGTCACTGTAATATAAATACTTAAAATAACCAAAATAATACATCACAAAATATTTCCCTCGAAAAAAAAATCGCTTAAGTAACGAAAAATTTATTTTCAACATCTCCCGAGAAATAAAAAGTTACGTTATTTTGTGCCCCGATCGGAGCGTAAGTGGGGACCTTTAGATTTATATATATATATGATGTTTATTATTTTTTATTTAGTCTCCCAAATTCAATTTTCTAAAAATATTTTTAGAGGTATAAACCAAAAATTAATTTAAAAACTACGCAAGATACCCCCTTCCTATAGGGCTTTGAGCGATTTTTTGCTACACTCTAAAAATTAACGTAAAAACTTTTAAAGGTACTCACCTAACTGTTTGCACATCGGTGGACAACGCAATAACGACTCTCCTGACTTTTCTCGGGAGATGGTGCGAAATAGCCTGTAAAGAAGAACTGCTAATAATAAGTTATTCACATATTGGATATTTATTTTTTCTTCGTTCCTAATTTTCTTAAATTTCTAATTATTTATCATGATCTTTAATCTATAATTTAATTTATATTAAATTTTCTTTTTTATCAGTTTAGTCTCCCTAAGATTTTCTATCAGATAAAATAATTTTTAGGGGTAACTAAATTAAAAAAATAAAATATTGGCACGACGCCCCATTTACCTCGGAAACGGAGCGTAATAAAGTTCCATAGTGACGCTTCAATCGGAACCGTTTTATAACACAAAAGGTCCTATATCAAAATCGCTCTTCAAAAAGTCGAAACTCTGTATCAAAATTCTTTTTCTCAAATTTTACTTACCTTTCGATCTTTTCTCATAAAGTACAGAAATCAACGTCACTGAAATAATAATTAATAAGATAGTTCATCCCTGAAAATATGCCGTCATCTGATGTCGAGTCGTTTTCTTTTGTATTCGAGAAACGTCATTATATAAATGACGCCGTAAAGGAAACCCCGGAACTCGATTGATCCCCTCAGGATCGTCTCGGAATTTGACGAAGGGTCACTAATCGTATTTTTGAGAAAAAAACGAAAAGTTCAGCTGATGAAAAGTATATGACACCTTTGGACATATATCAGAACAGTAGAAAAATAAACACACTTAATGCGATATGTGACTACATGAATATCACCTTCTAATAAATATTCGACGTAAAAGAAATCCTTAAAGGTCCCCAATCTACGCTTCGAGTCGGGCAGCAAATAAAGTAATTTTACCTTCTCGGGACGATGTTTCAAATGAAATTTATCGTTCTTAAGCGATTTTTCTTCGAAGCGGCATCGGAAACGTCTGGTCATAATAGTGACGTTTCGTAACAGCCCAAAATAAATGACTCTACGCGTTTAGAATCAAATTTTCACGCTTAGACGTCGTAACGCGTAATAATAGTTCCAATAGTGACCCGTTTCATCGAACCGTTTATAACTCCAAAGGTACTAAATCAAAATCGCTCTTCAAAAGCTAGACATTAAAAGGAAAAATTGAAATTCTTTTTTTTTTCCAAATTTTAAAACTCTTCCCTTGACTAAAACGGTACAGAATAAACGTCGCTATAATAATAATTAATACGCTTAACGATAGTTCATCCCTAATATATGCCGTTTGATCGTCGAGGTCGTTTTTTAGTGGTAAGTCGAGAACGTCATTATACTTATAGTGACCCTAAGGAAACCTCGGCCCTCGATTGATCCCCCCCGAGGATCGTCTCTCGGTAATTACCAAACGTCACTATCTATTTGAGGAAAAAAACGAAAGTTCACCGATAAAGTTATGATGAAAAGTAAGGAAAAATTAAGAACTACTAGGAAAAACGAAGAAGTTATAAAGTTAATTGAAATATCATATAATATAAATACGAACGTAAAGAAGATTACGTTATTGTTGTGCCGATCAAAGCGTAGGGGGAGCCTTTAAGATTCTTACGTCGATATTTATTTTTAACATTGATATTCAGGTATTCACATTATCATATATTTTTTATTTTTTCTATGTTCTAAATTTTTCCTAATTTTCATCATAACTTTAACCGTGAACTTTTCGTTTTTTCCTCAAAATACGATAGTGACGTTTTGTAATTACCGAGATGATCCTGCGATTGGATCAACTCGAGGCCGGGTTTCCTCGTACGCGCACTATAGATATAATGACGACAAAAACACAAAATAATACATATAGTAAATACACACCGTTCGCCGAGGAAAAATCGCTTAAGTAAGAAAAATTAATTTAGTACATCTCCCGAGAAGTAAACAGTTACGTTATTTGGTGCCCCGATCGAAGCGTAAGTGGGGACCTTAAGATTTCTTCTTTATATATATTTATTCATTTTTTTTTAATTTAGTCTCCCTCAATTCAGTTTTCTAATAATAAAATAATTTTGAGTAACCTAAACAAAAATAATTATAAACAACTCACCGAAGAAGACTGACATGCATCAACGATTTTTGAATACAACTTAAAAATACCGTAAAAAATATTAAAGGTACCCTCCTACTGTTCACTGGGCAAGAAATAACGTTACTCTCTACTTTTTCGGTAGATGGTGCGAATACCCTGTAAAGAATTGCGAGATTATCTCTAATGAGATATTAGATGAGATTATTTTTTCTCTTCGTTCTTAATTTCGTTTCTTAAAATTATTGAGAACCAATGATCTATACTATATTTATCTTATAATTAATTTTTTTTCATAGTGTAGTCTCCTTAATTCCCATTTTCATACGAATAAATACCTTTAGGGGTAACTAATTAAAAAAATACAAAATATTGCACTACGAACAATCCTCGGAAACGTTCTCGTCATATAGTGACGTTTCATAAAAGCCTATAATAAATGACTCTACGCGTTTAGAATCCATTATTTTACGTCATTAGAAAAGGTTATAAGCGTAAATAATAGTATTCCAATCAGTGACGTTCTTTCATCGGAACCGTTCTATAATCAAAAAGGTCTGAAAACAATTTCGCATCTTCAAAAACGTCGACTTTGGAAAACAATTGAAAAATTTTTTTTTTCAAATTTTAAACTTTCCTTCCGACTTATAAACGGTACAGAAAAACCCGTCACTATACATAATAATTAATGCCCGCTTACACGATAGTTCATCCCTAAATAATATTGCCGTTTCTGAATCGTTCGAGGTGCGTTTTATGGTAATGCGAGACGTCATTATATTATAGTGACGCGTAGAGGAAACCCGGCCTCGGTTTGATCCCCTCCAAGGATCGTCTCGGTAATTACGAAGAGTCACTATCGTATTTGAGGAAAAAAACGAAAAGTTTGGGATAAGTCATGATGCAAATTAGGAAAAATTAAGAAACTGAAAAATAACACTTAATGATATGTGAATACATGAATAGCTATTCTACATATAATCTTGACGTAAAGAAATCTTAAAGGTCCCCACTTACGCTTCGATCGGGCACAAAATAACGTAACTTTATACTTCTCGGGAGATGACACAAGATGATGTTGCAAAAATAAATTTATCGTTTCTTAAGCCGATTTTTTTTCCGAAGGCCCAAGTGTAACGTTTAGTATATATACTTTTTTATTATTTTTTTTAAATTTCACGGTCTCCCTAAATTCAGTTTTCCTCATATATCGAAAAGATAAGAAGAGGTATAAAAAAATATTAATTATAAAAACTACGCACAATCACCAATGTCGATAGGTTTTAAGCGACTTTTTGACTCACACCCATTAAAAATAACTAGTAAAAAAAAATATTTTAGGTAACCCCCTCCCCCACGGTTCGCCTCGGGGCCGCCGAAAATAACGTATTAAACTCCTCTACTTTCGGAGAATGGTGCCGAAATAATACTTTTTCTGTTTCCTTACAGCGATTTTTTTTTCTTGACAGAAACCAACAAAAAAAATAATAATAGACAGTTAGGAATAGCATTGCTAATAAATATAGTCATCACTATATGTGATTTTTATTTTTTCTTCGTTCCTAATTTTCTTAAATTCCACTTAATCTGGATTTCTCTAAATCTTTTATTAAACTTTTAAATTTATATTAATTTTTATATACAGTTAAGTCTCTAAAATCATTTTATATTTTCAAAAGAATTTTTTAAGGGTAACATTAAATAAAAAAAAAATAAAACATAATAAAAAATACTGCAAGACGCCCATTTACCCTCGGCAAACGTCCTCGCATATATGGACGTTTCGAAAGCCTAAAATACATGACTCTACAGCGTTTAAATCCCCTTTTTTTAAACGCTGCTAGACCGCTCGGTTAGAGCCGTAATAATACATTTCCAATATGACGGTTTATCAGGGAACCAGTTTTTAACCTCCAAAAGTCCTAAATCAAATCGCTTTTCAAAAGTGACCTCTCTGGAAAAAATGAAATTTTTTTTTTTCACATTTTAACTTATCCCTCTAATTTATAAACGGTCCAGAATTTGCGCATTTTTTCTTAACGATAGTTCATACCTGAAATATTGCCGTTTGATCGTTCGACGTCGTTTTTATGGTAATCGAGCAAACGTCATTATATTATAGTGACCCCGTAGAGGAAACCCGGCCTCGATTGACCCCCTCCGAGGATCGTCTCGGTATTCAAAAAAAAACAAGTCAGAAAAAAAACGAAAAGTTCACGCGATAAAGCTTTATGATAGAAAAGGAACAATTAAAGAACATAGAAAAATACAAGCAATCTATGATAAGTGAACTACCTGAATATCAATTCTTAAATTAATAATATCGCGACGCAAGAATCTTAAAGGTCCCCACTTACGCTTCGATCTGGGCACAAAATAACGTAACTTTTACTTCTCGGGAGAAATTACCAAAAATAATTTTTCGAGTTTCTTAACGCCGATTTTTTTTTTCGAGGCAAGTGCTAAACCTTTAATTATATTGATTATTCTTTTAAAATTTCGATCTCCCCTTAATTCAGTTTTCTATGCAAAATAATTTTTTAGAGGTAACTATTAAACCAAATTAAATTATAAAAACTACGCACGACCCACATTTTCCTATAGCCTTTGAGCGATTTTTTGCTTAAACTTTAAAAATTAAACGTAAAAAAATATTAAAGGTACCTCCTACCGTTCCTCGGGGCACGAAATAACTTACTCCATCCTACTCGTTTCAGGAGATGGTCGCGAAATAACTTTATTTTGTTCTTAGCATTTTTTTTTCCCGAGAGAAACCAAAAAATATAAACTAATAGATCTACGCGAATTCTACGCTGAAGAACTTGCTATAAATAAGTTACCATATGGATATCTTATTTGTTTCTTCGTCTTAATTTTTTTCTTAGAATCCTTAATTATTTATCATGATCTTTACTATATTATATTTATATGAACTATTTTAAATTACATTTAGTCTCCCATAAATTCAATTTTCTACCAATATAAATTTTTTAGGGCGTAACTTAAATAAAAAAAAATAAACATAACAAAAAAAAATGCAAGACGCCATTTACCTCGGAAACGTCTTCGTCATATAGTGACGTTTCGAAAAAGCCTAAACATAAATGACTCTACGCGTTTCGAATCCATTTTTTACGCTTAAGAACGTCGTTAAGCGTAATAATATTTCCAATAGTGACGTTTCATCGGAACTGTTTATAACTCAAAAGGTCTAAATCAAAATCGCTCTTCAAAAAGTCGACTTCGGAAAAAATTGAATTTTTTTTTCAAATTTTAACTTATCCCTCGTTGACTTTACAACGGTACAAGAAATATAAACGTACTATAGCAGTATAATTAATACACTGAAAATATTGGCCGTTGATCGTTCGAGATCGATTTTTGATGGCTAATCGAGAACGTCATTATATTAATGAGTGCACGCCCGTAAGGAAACATGGCTCTGATTGATCCCTCCCGAGGATCGTTAACGGGTAATCTACGTAAGTCACTATCGTATTTGAAGAAAAAAACGACACAAAAGTTCACGCGATGAAAGTTATGATGAAAATAAGGAAAAATGTTAAAACAAGAAAAGAATAAAACAATTAAATGATCAGTGAACTACCTGATATCCAATTGCTTAATATAAATATCGAGACGTAAAGAAATCCTTAAAGGTCCCCCACTTACGGCTTCGAATCGGGCACAAATAACGTAACTTCTCTTTACTTCTCGGAGAGATGTTATCAAATAAATTTTTCGTTTTTAACATTCTTTTTTCGAGGGCAAGTGTACTTTATATATATAATGTATTAATTTTTTTAATTTAGTCTCCTAAATTTACGTTTTTCTATGCAAAATCAATTTTTAACAGGTAACTACACAAAATACTTAATTACAAAAACTACGCACGACCCCCATCTCCTATAGGCTTTGAGCGACTTTTTGCTACACTATTAGAAATTAAACGTAAAAAAAATTTAACAGGTACCCTCCTTCGGTTCGCTCGGGCCACGATATACAGTTACCTCTCTACTTTCGAGGCATGGTGCGAAATATATTTTTTTGTTCCTTAACATTTTTTTTCCCGAAGACAACCCAAAAAAAAAAAATAGAGCTAATTACGGAGATCTACAGCCTGTAAAAGGAATTTGCTATAATAATTACCCTATTGACATATACTTTATTTTTTCTTCGTTCTTAAATTTTCTTAAATTCTAATTATTACATGAATTATAATACTATATTATTTTATTAATTCTTTTTATAATATGTTTCAGTCCTCCGAGAAAATTTTTTTACCGATAAAATTTTTTAAGGGGTAACTTAAATAAAAAAATAAATACATAAAAATATCTGCAAGAACGCCCCATTTACCTCGAAACTCCTCGGTCATAAGTAGTGACGTTTTCGAAAAAGCTCTAAAATAAATGACTCTACCGTTTAGAATCCCATTTTTACGCTTAGAACGTCGTTAAGCGTAAAAATAGTTCCATAGTGACGTTTCCTCGGAACCGTTTATAACTCAAAAACGTCCAAATCAAAATCGCTCTTCAAGAAATCTCCTCCGGAAAATATGAAATTTTTTTTTTTTTCAAACTTTTAACGATCCCTTTGACTTATAAACGGTAACAGAATAAACGTCACTATAATAATAATCAATACGCTTAATATAGTTCATCCCTGAAAATATTGCGGTTTGATCTATCGATGGTCGTTTTATCTATGGTAATCGAGAAAACTGTCATTAATATTATAGTGACGCCGGAGGAAACCGGCTCGAATTGATCCCTCCGAGGATGCGTCTCGGCTAATTACGAGACGTACTATGTATTTTGAGGAAAAAAACGAAAAGTTCAACAGGGATAAGTTATGATGAAAAATATAGCGTAAAAAATTAAGAACATAACGAAAATAATAAGACCACATTAATGATAACGTGAATACCTGATATCAATTTCTTATAATTAAATATCGGACGTAAAGAAATCTTAAAGGTCCCACTTACGCTTCGATCGGCGCACAAAATATAACGTAGCTTTTTACTTCTCGGGAGATTACAAATAAATTTTCGTTTCTTAAAGCGATTTTGTTTTTCGAGGCAAAGTGTAACCTTATCTATATTATATGATATTAAAGTTGCCCGAAAAAACCACCTTTTTCACGACCTTTTTCATCAACGTTAAAAATACCCAAAAAAAAACACCACTAAAAACACTTCAACCTGATATAAATTTGAAGTAGATACATCCAACTTCATATTTTACCTTTTCCGATATTTTAAAAATGTTTCATTTGTCCCTTTTATGTGAATAAATTTACAAGAGAGACGATGGAAGATTCAAAGCAGAGATGGAGGGAAAATCTATATAGACCCAGTAATGGACGGAGGAGTGGATAACGCGCGTTGTAATTAATGGTAAATTTCAAAGAAAGCTCTATTTTTACCTTCACTCTGAATATGGAATTAAAAGAAATCAATTGGAATATAGAAGTCCCGGGTATTATTCTTTCTTGAATGAATTTAAATACCTGTTAAAAAAAAAACGATTACCGAAAATAAGAAAATCCTATACAAAATTTGATTATCCCTTCAATATATTGTTTGAAGAATTTTTAGAATCAACACCATTAGAAAATAAAAACTCAAAAAATAAAATTGAAGACCTTAAAAAGCACTTTATTGCTACGAATGAAGATAATGTACGGAAACTTCGAAATTATTATTGGGCGTGTTATAAAGATTACACAACTAAAAATTGCGAAGATGAAGGTATTGATCCCGCTACTTTAGATATCCCATTAAACCGGACAAAGAAATACCGTATAAGAAAGACCTTTCATGAAGAATTTGTTATAAATAGGAAAGAACGTTTAACCCGATCAAAAGAAACGTCCTTAAAACTGAAGAGAAAAAGATGCGCAATATTAAGAAATGTTAGAGCTAATCAAAACCGAAAAGTTGATGACGTATCTACCTCAGAATGTGGAGAAACTGATATTATACCGTCGTCAAAGAACCATCAGTCTTCTTCATCAAAATTACCATCGTCGACAAAGGCACTGACTCTAATACCATCATCGAATACGCCGCAAAATGAAAATTCTCTAAATCAACCATCAACATCGTCGATGCCGCAACCGAAATTTCCTTCCGTTCCTTCTGTGCACAGTAAATATAAAACTTGGAAAAAATACGATAAGCCTGAGTTCGGGATGGATGTGTCTTTTTCTTATTCGCCTGAGTTATTACAGTTGGCTGAAAAATTAAGAAAAGCAGAAGGTGTAGAATCTGAAGACTCTGAATCGGGTGATTCTGAATACCACGAAGAACCAAGTGAAGAAATAGCTGAGCAAGATCGAAAGGAATATGGCGTATCTTCTTCGGAATATGAAGATACCGATGTTATAATGCCAGCAAAGAAGCATGAGTGTTCTTCGTCAAAAGCGCCGTCATCGACAAAGCCACTAGCTCTAATAACATTATCGAATACGCCGCAAGATGATAATTTTCTAAATCAACCATCAACTTCGTTGAAGCCACCATCGACATTTCCCTCCGTTCCATTTGTGAGCAGAAAATATCAAGCTTGGAAAAAATACGATAAGCCTGAAATCAAGTACGATTTGTCTTTTTCTTATTCCCCGGAGTTGTTACGGTTACTTGAAAATTTAAGAAATTCGGAAGGTGAAGAATCTGAAGACTCTGATTCGGGTGATTCTGAATACCACGAAGAACCGAGTGAAGAAATAGCTTGCTCTTACCTCTTTGATTCCACGGCATGCGAAGAGATTGATAAGCGTAAACAGGAAGTAAAAACTAATATTGAAAAATGCTGTCAGAAAAAATACGATTCTATGTTACTGGAGAAAATATTGAATGACAAAGAAAATCGTAAGTTAAGAAAGCGCCAATTTCGAGAGCGGCAAAACATCGACACTAAAGAACAAAAACGAAAGATAAAAGAAATCAAAAGCGACCCTCATAAATTTCGCGAGTTAAAAAGTAGCAAAACTGCACTTACACCCGAGAAAAGTATTTGTGAAGCCAGCATACGGGATGCCAATGAAATTGTACCGGACAATTTAGGAACGTACGGAGATATTATTTGCCCCGTATGTAAAGCCAAAAAATACAAAAATGAAGCTGAGAGCCTTTGCTGTTCTAACGGTCAGGTACGTCTTAGCCCCATGAGTAAAATCGAAGACGACGCGTTTCTAGAACTTTATAAGAATAAAACCGAGCTTTCAAAGTATTTCTTAAACAACATATATAGTTTTAACGAAGTGTTTCACATTTTCATCTTTCGTTACATCTCAACAATCGGAGGGTAAATATTCCCAGTTTACTTTTCGAATTCGAGGACAGGTGTACCACCACCTAGGAAAATTAAAACCTCAGTTTATGTTGTCTGATAAGACATTGGAAGATTATAAAAAAAAAACGGAAAAAGTCCCTACGTCGCAAATTTCGAAAGTAATAGTAAATATGATGTAAATAAACCTCTTCATAAATATTTGGATTGTTACTTTTACTTTGATGAAGCGCAGCAAATAGATATACGAACTAAGGAATTAATGGGACGTTTGCGAAAAGCTAAGGAAGAACTTAAAAATTCAGATGAAAAAGATTTTCGGACATATGATTATCTGCAGAACCAAATAGGTATCCGGGAACAAAACCGAGAAATTGTCGAAATAATCCAAAATTATTTGGTTCGGAAGAACAGCATATTGCGTCCCTTATTGACTGAATTTAAATCTGCTGCGGAATTAGTTAATTCTCAAGTAATGTTGAGGGGGACCATTCCTGAGGTGAAGATAACTCTGAGATACGGCGACCCGGATAAACACAAACTTCAACAGCATAAAGGAACGTATAGTTTACCTGTTCAGTCGAATTCTCAAGTCGGGGGGATCGTCGACCTATCTTCAGATCCCACAGAACGAAAAACTAGAGCTATCGTCATATCCTCCCCTAAACCAGGAAGTCAATATGCCACCGTTATGGTTAGTTCTAATAGCGAATTTTACGATTCGTTTCAATATCCACTCCTAATTCCTAACGGCGATATTGGTTTTGGTTATGACAGGTATAAGAAACATAAGATAGTAAAAATGAAAAATATTTCTCCTGAAGATAAATTTGTAGAAGACAAAGAGGAGTCATTTGACAAAAAACAAAAGTGCATTACGCTATGTATGTTTTATCCTTACACCTTTTGTGAGAGAGAGGGCGAATTCAACTATATCGTCCAAGGACAAAAATTATTTCAAATGTACGTTATCGATTGTCAATTTAAAAATGAGAATAATTTATTAAATTACATTTTTCACAATCAGAAGAAGATTCGAAAAGAAAGGTTCGACATTCTAAGAGATACGGAAACCTCTTCAGATTATGGCCAGAAAGTGATTCTACCTCCTTCGTTTATCGGTGGTCCTAGATATATGAAACAGAAGCAACAGGACGCAATCGCTTTCATAGGTAAATACGGCAGTCCTGATTTGTTTATTACTTTTACAATGGGAACCGACTGGGAAGAATTCAAACCATTCAAGAAAGAATACGGTAAAACGTGGCACCCGATGAATAGACCTGATTTGGTTTCTAGATTTTTTAAGATGAAATTGAACAATTTAATGGTGGATTTAACTGTGAAATGCATATTTGGCAATGTGAAAGCTTACATTTACACCGTCGAATGGCAAAAACGAGGGTTGCCTCATGCTCACATCCTCCTATGGTTAGCAAGAACCCTTAAAGGGGATGAAATTGATGAATTCATATGTGCTGAAATTCCCGATGTGGTGACTGAGAAACCACTTTTCGATTTAGTTACCGCTAAAATGATACATAACCCATGCGTAGGCTACAACGATCTTAGCCCCTGTTTGGATAAATTTAAAAAGTGCTCTAAGAACTTTCCAAAAAAGTTTCAATTGGAAACCGATAGTAAAGTAAATGGCTACCCAAATTACAGAAGACGGAATGTTGACGATGGAGGTAAGTATTTCACGAAAACGATTAATAAGAACACAAGGAAATATGCTAAGAAAAAAAACAAAAAAGTCGTGATAACCATTGATAATTCGTGGGTCGTTCCCTATAATCCGTACCTACTTCTGAAATATCAATCTCATATTAACGTTGAGTGTTGTAATTCCATCCGATGCATTTCGTACGTAACGAAATATATTAATATAAAGGTTCCGATCGAATCCTCTACTCGCTCGAACAAAAAAATAAGGACAATGAAATTAAGAGATATCAGGATTCGAGATATATCAACGCTAATGAAGCTACGTGGAAGCTATATAATTTCCGTCTTCATATGCACAAGCCGAGCGTCATGACGTTAGACATTCATTTAGAGAAAGAACACAATATTTACTATTCGGAATATGATGATAAAGAGACTGTTGATGAGAAATTAGTCAAAAAGCGTACGACTCTTATGGGCTTTTTCGAACTCTGCGCACGTGACGAAAAAGCGAGAGAGTTATTGTATACGGACGTCCCAGTTCATTATACCTGGCAGAAAGGAAAAAGTACTTGGCAACCGAGAAAAAATACCAGTTTTTCCCTTGGAAGAATGTACAATATTTCTCAAAAAAATCCCGAATTGTTTTACCTGCGCATGTTATTGAATCACGTAAAAGGTCCTACTTGCTTTCAAGATTTACGAGTCGACCCCGAGGATCCTACGAAATTTTATGATACGTATAGAGAATCCGTATGCGCTCGAGGTTTGGTTCAAGATAAACGATTTTGGGAGAAAACTCTAATGGAAATAGTGAGCGTACTGACCAATCGTCGAGAGTTACGTGAAACGTATGCCACCATGTTAGTTTATTGCCAGTGCTCTGACCAGCAAGAAATATGGGAAGATTTTAAAGAATATTTCGCGAGCGATTTCAAATATAAAGCTAAGCAAGAGAACTACACAGACGAAATATTTTTAGACGCCCTGGATGAAATTCAAGAATTCGTATATAATTGTGGTGGTGCTCTTATATCTAAATACGGTTTACCTTTATCGAGGAACGGTGAAAGGTCGTATAACGTAATAAGGAGGGAGAAAAATTATATTACCGCTAAATTGAAGGAAGAAGTAGAAACTTTAATCGTCCAATTAAACGAGAAACAAAGAATAATTTACGAGGCGGTGATTAACGGTCCTTCGGCTCAACAATATAACGGATTTTTCATCGACGCTCCCGGCGGTACTGGAAAATCTTTTCTCCTGAATTTAATTTTGAAAACCTATAGGTCTCAAGGAGAAATAGCTTTAGCTGTAGCCTCCTCCGGAATCGCCGCGACCATACTTCAGGGCGGAAGAACTGCTCACAATATGTTTAGGATTCCTTTAATGGAGAATCATGAATCCAAAGTGTGTAGTATAAAGAAAAATTCTGAAATGGCTCGCCTGCTAAAATGCACTAAAATCATCGTTTGGGATGAAGTGGTTATGGCCAATAAAAATATGCTGAATGCTGTCAATTTAACATTACAGGATATTATGGATAACGAATACTTCATGGGTGGTTTGAAATTTGTTTGCGCTGGAGATTTTCGTCAAATCCTGCCTGTTGTTAGATTTGGAGGGAAACCACAGGAAATAGCGGCCTGCATAAAGAATACTGGATATTGGAGATATCTGCGCAAATATAAACTAACAGAAAACATTAGGTTACGAACGAAACCCGGGGATTCAGAGAAAGACAACAAAATGAATAAATTATTCGCCGAAACTTTATTAAAAATGGGAAAATCTGAATCCCCAATTTTTGAAATTTCTGAGAATTTTGGAACTATACATGAAACGAGGGAATCATTAGTTGAAGCCATATACGGTGATATGAAAGACAACTCCACAAATTTTCGATATTTCGCGAGGAGATGCATTATTGCTCCACTCAACGATGCAGTGAATGAATTAAATGTAGAAATTTCTGAAAGAATTAGAGGAGCCTCTAAAACGTATTTAAGTCATGATACATTAGGTGAAGCCGAAACCATTGCCGATTATCCAGTTTCGTTTCTGAATAATTTATCTCCTCATTCCCTGCCACTACACGAACTGAAATTAAAGGTTGGGTGTGTGGCTATGGTAATGAGAAATCTATCCCCCCCAAAATTATGCAACGGAACTCGACTATTAATCGAAAATCTTAAAAATGATTGTGTCGTCGGGAAGATTTTATATGGAGTATACGAAGGTGAGCAGGTAGTCATTCCCAGAATTCGTTTGCAGACGCAAGATACTCCGGTAAAATTTTTTAGGACTCAGTTTCCTCTAAAATTATGTTTCGCTATGACGATAAATAAGAGTCAGGGTCAGACATTTGACTACTGCGGTTTGCTTTTAGACGATATAAGTTGTTTAGAATGAAAAAAAAAAATAAGGTTTTTGTGGTTTTTTTTTTTTTTTCCGCCCTCCCCCCAAAAAATGGGTCAATGTTAATTCGCGTGTTCTCGCAAGTAACTGATATAAAAACTTACACATTTACCTCAATCTTCCATTGATGAACGAATACAGAGGTTGTCCACTTTACACAAAATGTCGTATATCCTGAAATATTTGAAGATGAATTAACTGTGGAAGACGAATATGAAAACCTAAAAGATAAAATAATAATCACCGAAGAAAATAAAGATGAGGAGGAAATGAATTTAGATAAATGTTTTGAAAATAAAGATAATAGTAAATGGAAAAATTATTTCTCAATTTCCGTGATGGGATGGGGAAAAAGAAGATTTATATGACCGCGAGGCTCCATTCAAATACATTTCAGAAGAAAACTTCCCTCAGGAGAGAATCAATGCTCAATTTAATCCCAACACTGAAATAGAAGCCCAAAATATGTGTGTTGGTACTATGATATATGAGGTCGAAGAGAATCTAGCGAATAATCTTAAAGAAGGTGTGAACGATCTCAGCGATAAATATAAAGAAGGTGTGAACGATCTCAGCGATAAATATAACGAAGGCGTGAAAGATATATTGAATAAACTAGATCAGATATTTGACAAAATTGATGATATTATCGAAGAGAAAGTTAATAAAGTCGTTGAGAAGGTAATAACTTCGAAAATTACACGCGGGCGGAAAATAAATGACACATCGAAGATGATAATCAATGCAACATTTTAAAGAAAAATAAGAAAAAGTAATATATCGATGTATATCAATTTGTTATTTTTTTTGTTGCACATATTGTATATAGAAATGTTTTTTAATAAATTTTTTTTAAATAAGATTGGTAGTTATAATTTTTCCAATATCGATTATACAAATAAATCTTTAGACATAAATATTATAAAACTTTTTTAAAGTTATCTTATCTTATACGTTTATATTTTTATACTATCAATTTGAAACATGTCACTTTCCGTCCAAGATTTTAAAAATAGCTCAAAAACACTCCCAAATAACACTTCAGGATTCTCCTCTCGGATTGATTCTCCCTTCGGTTCCATTTTTCTCTCGATTCGATTCTCCTCTCAGATTATTTCTCCCTTCAGTTCAATTCTCCATTCGGATCGAATTCTCCTTTCGGTTTGATTTTCCTCTGGATCGATTCTCCTTTCAATTCAATCCTCCTATCAATTTGTCAGAGGTGAAGTTGGCGCCCGTGCGAAGCACGCGCTCGAAGCAACGCCATCCGCTTGCGTTAGGAGGAGCGACAGCGACGCCTGCTTGTGTATAAACTTATTATTTTTCTTAATTTAGTCATCCTTAAATTCATTTATATGAAAAATAATAGTTTCAGAACTATCAAGAAATAAAATTAATTATCAAAACTACTGAAATTATATAAAGCAAAGACGCACATTTTGCCTACAGCTTTAAAAATTAACGTAAAAAAAATATTAAAGGTACCCTCCTTCGGTTCGCTCTTAGCACGAAATAACGTTTCTCTCTACTTTTCGGGAGACTGGTGCGAACATATAATTTTATGTTTCTTAAGCGAATTTTTTCTATTCCCAAGAAAAAAAAATATATTAGCGGAATCTACTAAACTTAAAGAATCTGCTAATAATAATTTACAACATATTGGAATATTATGTTTTTCTTAGTCTTATTTTTCTAAATTCTTAATTATTATCATGATCTATACTATATTTTTAATCTTATATACTACATGCCGCCATCTGCGTTAAGTACCATTCTGTTGTTTATTTAGTTTTTAGGGTTAACTGTTAAACAAAAATAAAAAATATTGCACGACGCCCGCCCCGATCGAAGCGCAAGTCGTCATATAGTGACGGTTCGTAAAAGCCCAAAATAAATGACTCTACGCGTTTAGAATCCATATTTTAAGCTTAGAACGTTTTATTCTTCGTTCCTAATTTTTCTTAGTCTTAATTTATTATAATCACTATAGCAAAAATTGTTAATAGCTCTATAGGAATGTGCATCGGGCGTTTGCTGTTTTACTTTATTTGTTTAGTTCTTAGAAATTAATTTCTTCGTAGAGAAGATCTACATTTAAGGATACTTGACTTGCAAAAGTATACTAATTTACACTTGCCATTAAAAAACCCGCTTAAGGTCGTAAAATTTTTGTTGCGACAATTCCCGAGAAGTAAAAAGTTTCAGGTATTCACATATCATCAACGTAAGTGGGGACCTTTAAGATTTCTTTACATCGATATTTATATAAAGAATTGAATATTCAGGTATCACTAATTCATAATATTGTTTGTTTTTTTCTATTTCTTGAATTTTTTCAAAATTTCATCCATACCGTTTACCGTGAACTTTCTTTGTTTCATCCAAAAATAACCATAGTGACGTTTTCCGTATTACGGAAAAAAAATCAGAAAAGCGCCCATTGCTTCGAGCGTGCTACAAAAAAAACATCAACTTTTACTTCTCGGAAATGTCAGCAAACTAATTTAGTTCGGTTCCTTAAGCGATTTTTTATTTTTGAGGGCAAGGTTTACTAAAATTATTATATTTTTTATAAATTTCATTTTCCCTTAAATTCAGTTTTCTACAAAAAATAATTTTTAGATAACTAAACCAAAAATAATTAAAAAACACCGCACGACGCCCATTTCCCTTGGAAACGCGATTTTGCTATACGATGATTTATATATTATATATAATATATTAAATATATATATATAAATATATATACTATATATATATATATATATAATATAATATTAATATATATACATATATATATATATATATATATTAATATATATATATAACTAATATATTATATATATATTATATATTATAATATATATATATATATATAATATTTATATATATATTATATTAATATATATAAAACTATAATTTTCGTTCGCACCTTACAAAGCTCACAATAACTGATAGAATGATATATATTTATTGAGATGGTGTCAAAAATTATTGCTGATGATACGTTAATTTTGATTATCACACAAAAAATAGCTCTATTGTATTAAATTGTAAACTTTAAATTTATTAAAACGAAAAATGTTATAAAAAGTATCCTAAATTTTATTAATAATATATATATAAATATATATTATAATATAATACTATATAATTATTATATATAATTATATATATATATATATATATAATATATATATAATATATATATATATATATATAACTATATATAATATATATATATTATTATATATATATATAATATATATGATAATATATATATATATATATATATATATATATAATAATATATATATTAAAATAGTAATATCATAATATATATATAATATAATATATAATATTATATATATATATATATATAATATAGTATATATATAATAATATATATATATAAATATTAATATATATAATATATATATATACTATCTATATATATAAAGAGCTCACAAATAACTGATAGTTATGGGTTTGTTCCGAAAATTTAAATTGATTGTTCCTTTAGAAATTTTTTCCACCAGAGATAAAAAAAAAAAACGGAATTTAGGCCCTAAACTAGCATGCCTCCTTACAGTAGGTCATAACTAATTGATAGATTGAAATTGCATTTACGCATGACTTTTTTTTTCTTCGAATTTTTAAAATTCACCAGGTAACGTCCCCTTTAGTGCTATTTTATTATGCGTTTTGGCACAAATTTGATCTTCTTGTTCCCTTTATTAACAAAGAATTTAGGCCAGAAATTTCCCGGTGAAAGATGCCTACTACTCTGTGACCGGGTGGGCACCCCACTAGAAGAGAAATTTTGTTTTTTTTCGGGGGAGAAACCAAAAACTTCAATAACTCAGGAATAATTTGAGATATCGTAAAACTAAAATCAGTTGTTGGGCCCTCAGGTACTCCTCATTAGTTTGCGGGGGTAGAGGGGGTTCCTTGGATAAGTTTCAAAATTTGCGGAAAAAAAACCTAAGTGTTTCCCTTTGCGTAAGGTGATGGAACAAAAAACCGTTCCCTTTATTATGGGTTTGTGCCGAAAATTTAAATTGATTGTTCCCTTTAGAAATTTTTTCAACCAGAGATAGAAAAAAAACCCGAATTAGGCGGTAAACTAGCATGCCTCCTTACAGTAGGTCATAACTAATTGATAGATTGAAATTGCATTACGCATTACCATTATTTTTTTTCGAATTTTTAAAATTCACCAGGTAACGTTCCCTTTATTGCGATTTTATTATGCGTTTTGGCACAAATTTGATCTTCTGGTTCCCTTTATTAACAAACAATTTAGGCCGGAAATTTCCCGGTGGAAAGATACCCTATTGACAGGCTTATATTTTCAAACCTCTACATTTAGAGTTGGCAGGCCCAGCACCACTCTGCGAATGGGTGCGCACCCCACTAGAAGAGAAATTTTGTTTTTTTTCGGGGGGAAAACCGAAAACTTCAATATTTCAGGAATAATTTGAGATATCGTAAAACTAAAATCAGTTGTAGGGTCCTTAGTTACTCCCTATTAGTATGCGTGGGTATAGGGGGTTATTGGGATAAGTTTCAAAATTTCCAAAAACAAAAAAGTGTTCCCCTTTGCGTAAGGTGGTGCAACAAAAAACCGTTCCCTTTATTATAGGTTTGTGCCGAAAAGTTAAATTAATTGTTCCCTTTAGTTTTTTTTCCAACAGAGAAAAAAAATCACGGAATTTAGGCCGTAAACTAGCATGCCTCCTTACAGTAGGTCATAACTAATTGATATTTTGAAATTGCATTTACGCATGACCATTTTTTTTCGAATTTTTAAAATTCACCAGGTAACGTTCCCTTTATTGCGATTTATTATGCGTTTTGACAAAATTTTGATCTTCTGTTCCCTTTATTAACAAAGAATTTAGGCCCAGAAATTTCCCGTGAAAAGAAGCTACACTCTGGGACCGGTCGCACCCCACTCAGAAGAGAAATTTTGTTTTTTTTCGGGGGAAAAACCGAAAACTTCAATAAATCAGGAATAATTTGAGATCTCGTAAAACTAAAATCAGTTGTAGGGTCCTTAGGTACTCCCTATTAGTTTGCGTGGGTATAGGGGGTTCCTGGGAAAAATTTCAAAATTTCCGAAAAAAAACTAAGTGTTCCCCCTTTGCGTAAGGTAATGGCACAAAAAAACCGTTCCCTTTATTATGGGTTTGTGCCGAAAATTTAAATTGATTGTTCCAATTTTTTCAACCCGAGTTAAAAAAAAACCCGAATTAGGCCGTAAACTAGCATGCCTCCTTACAGTAGGTCATAACTTATTGATAGATTGAAATTGCATTTACGCATGACTTTTTTTTCCTTCGAATTTTTTAAATTCACCAGGTAACGTTCCCTTTAGTGCTATTTTATTATGCGTTTTTTCCACCAATTTGATCTTCTTGTTCCCTTATTTAACAAAGAAGTTGCCTAGGGAATTTCCCGGTGAAAGATGCCTACTACTCTGTGACGGGGTGCGCACCCCACTAGAAGAGAAAAATTTTTTTTCGGGGGAAAAACAGAAAACTTCAATAACCCAGGAATAATTTGAGATATCGTAAAACTAAAATCAGTTGTTGGCCCTCAGGTACTCCTCATTCGATTGCTTTTTATGCCACGTTGGTTCTTGGAGACGAAGAGAAAGTCCGAGAAAAGAACATTTTAGCTTTGATCCATTCGCTTATAAAAAAAATCTCCAATGACGTTGTCTCATCACCTCGAGGGAATTTAGATCGAGCTTTGATTGATTTTTTAACGAATGCCGGTAGCACGTCGACAATTTCTCCGCGGTTTCCGTGGTCAACGTCGTTTTCACTGTTACCGACGTTTTTTTGGGCGTTATTGCCGTTGGAGTGTCTCATCCTACTCGAACATGAGCTAGAGGATTTGTGGCACGAGGATGTAACTATAATCGAATTTCTTATAACGTTTTTAAGCAATTTCGTCAGAAGACAGTTATTAAAGCAGTTGATCAAAATCGCCGGAATGAATCGTGGAATAAAAGAGTGTATCTCGAAGACGTTTTTATCTAACCCAGACAGTGCGAGTTATGAAACGGAGCCACCTCGAGAAATAGCGCTTATTGATCCCGGCTGCGCGAATGTCACGATAGCAGCTGCTGAAAGCTCCAGGAGATCTGATGACGATACGTCTGAATCGACGACTAATACTACTGAAGAGGAGACAGACACCGTCGAGGGTCTTGTCAGCCGAATGACATTAGACGAACTGACCCTGAATGCGAACGCCGTCAACGTCGCTCGTTATATCGAAAGCGCTAGTGAAAATTACCCATCCGTGACAACGAACCATAGCGTTTTTCCAGTTATCGAAGATCTCGATGAATGGGCAAACAACGCCTCGTCGTCGTCTGCATCATCATCATCATCGTTATCGTCATTATCGTCACCAGCGATAGAACCATCGCTTTCCAGCCAATCGCGATTTCGAAGACCGGAAAACCAGAACGATTTAGAAAACGAGCTTTGCAAAGTTTGCCTGGAAAGAGACACAGAAATTGTATTTCTGCCCTGTAAACATATGGTGACCTGCTCTACGTGCACTCTCGCCCTCTCGCCCTCTCGTCGTGCCCATGCTGTGGGGAGCCCATACAATACGTCATTAAGCCATTCATTTTATGAAAAACTTGTATATTTATTCAATTTTATTAAAATAATTGAAATTTATGAAAAATATCGTATACCTCGTTTAAACCTTTTATATTTCCTGCACAGTAAATGAAATGAATTTATTGAAACAAGTATTTCTTGTTTTTAACGTATAAAAATATCTTTAAGAGAATTAATATTTCACACAATAACGTTTCTTCGGGAACCGTTAAAACACGATAGTCTAATTGTAAACTCTTAAAATAGTAGAACAAAACCACCAAAAAAATAGTAAAAAATAGCCCGAAATAGGTCGTTGGTTATAAAGATAATATAATTAATCGTTTTTTATTTTTGCAATGCGAATAAACATTAAATTTTAAACAATAAATAATTTCATATGAATCGATAATAACTTTGAGATTAAGTTCAGAATTTTAAATTTTTAATCTTCGTTACTACTAGACATGCCTCGTAATTTTGATGACGTGATGCCTTCACGCGCATATTTTCATTATTAGTAATAACGATCCCGCCAAACACATCGCAGTCAGTCGTCACCACGAAGAAAGAAATATTCTTATTTTCGCGGTTTCGTTATAAACCCCTCGGATAATAATCGATCTTTATTATTACCTCTTTTTAGATTCTCGTTGATTCTAAAATTACGGCCCCCACAATGACCCCTGACGAAAGGTATTCCCCCGCTGCCGCGATTTCCCAAAAAATTGAGAATTTCAATTTATTAAAAAAGGTGTTGGCCAGCGGTGAATCGATGACGTTGATGACAGAATTTCGGAAAGACAATTTAGAAACGATGTGTGAGAGGGCCAGATACAGTTCCGATGTAGCCGAAGACACGTATAAAACTTTTTTGAAAAATTCATTGTTGAAAGTAATATCTACGAACGTCCCGAAAGGAATTATGCCACCCGGTTATTCTTGTAAATTACACGACGTTATGATTTTGTCGCACGGAACGGGTAAGGAAATCCACGCGAGAGATGAATGGATTAGAAATAACGCGAGCCCCGGTTTTAGTTTTATCGAGATGGTCGGAAAGAATGAAAATGGGTTAGATTTCGCTATTTGCGCTAACAAAAAGTTTACCGAGCGAATCGGCGTCGAAAATATTTTTCAATCAGAGAGTTATGAGAGGTTGTTAAATTTTGAAATAGATTCGCCCACGAATGCCACCGAGGTTATTTGCGTGAAAAAAATCGATATTTGTTGGAACGGGCATTTCGCTGTGAGGAAGATCGGCGACGAATACTATATCATCGTCGGTTCTTCGAGAGTACATATTCTGATCAAGTCTCCTTCCGATATCCCTAAATACCGGGGAAATAGGTATGAGGTCGCTCGTATGGTGGCGCGAGTGGTATTAAACACCTTCGACGAAATGGATACCTCGAAACAAAATATTTTAAAGCATTTCCTAAGTGTCACTAAAATAACCGTGGTTTGCGGGTTACAACGTATTGTCATGGATCGTTTTTTCCTAAGAAACGAATTAAAACTCTACGGTTTGATGATGACTTCGGTCCCAGGGGATCGCGACAAATATAACGATTCATTAACCGACGTATCGCCTCAGGCCTGCTTGGAATTTTTCAAGCTCTTCGGAATTTCAACGCCGGAATACTATTCGATATCTCCCGACGCCGTGAAAAAAGAAATTTCGAAAATTCGGCGAATGAAAAATTGCGATGGATATGTCATTTATTACCTAAAAGACGACCGGACTATTGGGATAAAGAAAGTGAAAAGTGTTTGGCGCATCCTATTGAATGCTCTTCAGGAAAAGATTTACTACGTTTATAAGAACACGAATGGGTCCCTGTCTTTCCTCTTAGAAAGGAAACGAGATATAGAAATCATTTTTTCTAGAGTGGGATGGGGGTGGGGGTGGCATCTATGCAACGATTGTTTAGATAAATGGGTAAACTTGGCGATTGTGTTTATTTCTTGGTTAAACGACAAAATTATAAATTACGGAAGCTACCGCTCGAAAATACTAGACGAATTTTCATCGTTGTGGGGAGAATTTGAGCGAGTGAATAATCGGGGGAATATTCAATTTTGCTGCTGCTGAAGAAGAATAAGTTATGAAGGATTTGAAACTGCTATAAAAATAAATATGTCTAGCTTTTTGTTTATTTTATGTCTATATTAAAAAATAAAAACCTAATCACACTTCTAAGTACTTTATAATATCCTTCACGCTAACTTAAAATAAGCTACTGAAACTGGTATTTATTAAAAATATTATTTTTTAGCCTACACTAAAATCCCGTTTTTTTTAAAGAAAAAATTTTTTCTTTATAACCAAATTAAAAGAAAACCAAAAGTGTCAAATTTTTTTACGGATGATACGTTAATATTGATTATCGCGCAAACAATGACACTATTGTATTAAAATTGTAAACTTCTAATTTAGTAAAACGAAAAATGTTAAAAAAGTATCTAAAATATTATATAAAATACATTCAAATAAGGCCTTTATTTTTAGATGGCAACCCGGAATGGCCTTAGATCACGGGCATTACGTATTTGCGCTGCGCACGGCATGGCCGCTCTTTTCGCATTATAAACCACTGATTTAACATTCCTGAATAATATCCTAATTTACGTAGGAAATTCTGCTAAGGTAGCGCACTGAAAATTAAACAAGGTCGTTAAACATTGATTAACAAACAAACATAAATGGAACTATTATATGAAAATTACAAACTTTTAATTTATTAAAATAGTGACAAAATATTCTCTACACCTTTTTTATTGATTTACGTACCTTTTATTATAAAACGGCCAAGAACCGACATTTTTGTAATTTCGCTCGCAATTTACCAGGAAATGGGTGTCTTGCGTTTTTTTAATTTTTTTAGTTAGTTACCTCTAAAAATTATTTATCGTAGAAAATGGAATTTAAGGGAGACTAAGCTATAAAAAATAATAAAAAAATTATATTGTACAATTTAAAAATTAACGTAAAGAAATCTTAATAAATAACGTTACTTTTTAATTCTCAAGAGATGGCGCAAAAATAAAATTTTCGTTCCTTAATCGAGTATTTTTTCGAGGAAAACCACGGAATCTAAGTCAGATATTCACATACATTATAATTGTTTTTTTCTTTGTTCTTAATTTTCTTAGTCTTAATAATTAATTATCATTATAGGAAAAGACAGTATCACGTTTTTTATTTCTTTTTTTGTTTTTTAAAAAATATTTTATACCTTTATTAATGAACTTTTCCGTTTTTCCTATTACTTTTCATTTTATTTTGAAATAATGGAAATTCGGAATGTTGGAAAATTCAGACCTTCGAGAACCCCGTTTCACCTTATATCACGGGCATTACGTAATTGAGCTGGGCGCCGCATGGACAGACTTTTCGCATACGAAACAACCCGTATAACATTCATGAACAATACCCTACTTAACGTAGGATGTTCTCGCTAAGGTAGCGCACTTTAAATGGAATAAGCGCCTTAAAATAGTGGGCCAAACGGTATGAGATAGATACTCCTATCTATCACATTCGGAATTAGCGTGTGCAAATTGTAAGGCGAGTGGAAAATCGAGGCCTACGATTCCAATAAGAAGAAAGGCTGAATATTTCATTTTTTATGGTAAAATTAATATCGTAACGATAAAAAAAGTTAAAACAAGCATTTATTATTCGTTTACATTCCGATTTTTCGTTTTTTCCAGGTACGTTAACAGGAAAATAAATTAAAAACAAACAATAAAAACGACGACTAGTTGTGCTTTCAAAATTTGAATAAAATCAACGTCACCCAACCGTATAAATCTGGAGGCCGCAAAATTTGTGCGGGAGAGGGGGTTGAGTGGTTATGACTCTAGGCAAGAAATATCCGATTGAATTTAACATTTTATTCAATTCATTATAATAATATTAATTACAGTATTTTTATTATTTACATTAAATTTTATTCAATTCATTATAATGATATTAATTACAGTAATTTTATTATTTAATCACTCGAGATATTTTATTTTCATCCTATAAATAGCTAGCACTTCGAAGAATGAAATTAGTAGAGCGCGGACATAGGTCATAACAATATAGCGAGAGCTAAGCATACGACGAATATAAATTTTTTATTCAAAACAAAAATTACAAATATGATGATGTACAGAAGAGTATCCGATTTTGAATCACGTATTTTTGAGCTCGACGATAATTACCAATTGCTCTTTATTCGTAAAAAAAACGGAAACGATTATTTTACAATCGAACATTTTGAAAAAGATAAAAGAAGCCGTGTATACCTAAGCAAGGAATGTCTGACGACGATTTTCAGACATTTGAATAATTCTTATAAGGATCCAGAAAGGGGAGCTCTGGAATTTTTCGTAAGAGAAACTGAAGTGAAGAAAAAAGACAATGAAAATAAAGTGGAATCGATTGTTTTCCCAGATTGTCCTCCAAAAGATAAAGAAGGCGAATCGCTTAAGGAAAATTCTTCGGACAACGGCGGGTTGGGGTCGGACAATGTTTGTCACGACGACGACGACGGCTGGAGTGAAAATGATGTCGACCACGGCGATGATGGAGAAGATTTGGATCGAGAACATGATGAAGAAGCTGAAAAATCGAATAAAAAGTTTATAAAACTTCGGTGGGTGAAATATAGAGACACCGAAGGATTCGACCAATTCTCTATTCAAGTTTGCTATTGCTCCGACGATAAAATGGTATATAAGCGTAGATTGTTTTTCAACGGGAAACAAATTATAAAAAAGTTCCTAGAACTTAAGCCGGTCATCCATAACTTCCTGACGGAATACTTGGTGTTTCGAGAGATCATGAATCGATCTCTAAAATGTTTCGTTACATTCTACGTAAACGCGAGAATAGCAGACACGGGAAAAGAAGGCGAGCGATTACGCATTTTGTCCGTGCCCGAATCAGAGGAGAATACGCACTTATGCTGTTTCTTATCAAACGATTACAAAATGAAGAAATTTATGATTCATTTTAAACAGGAAATTAAGGAAATATACGGCGATTCTAATGTAGTGGATGTAAAAGACATCGTTTACGTCTTAAAACGTCGCGAACATCAGCGTGAAGAAATTGCTCGCTTAGTTTTGGATCGCTCGAGGACCTGAGAAAACTTTCCTGAACCAACTACCGATAAATGGTTTTATTTGTTTTTGCTTTTCATAAAAAACTAATGGTATTAGATATTATATGGATTAAAAGAATTATACTTAATAGAGATATCAAATTATATTTATTATTTAGAAATATTTTTTATATTGATTGTAATGATCTGCTATGTTTAAATAAAAATATTTTTTCCTTCTCGCCTTTTTTAATTACTTTCCATTCGACATTGTTCATTTATACCCATAATGGGTGATGATAAAAAACGGTAGAAAAAAAAAGTTTAAATTTGGTCGTATATAAAATATATATTCTTGCTGAGAAGTGATATCCAACCAACCAACATAAGGACCATGAGAGATGACGTGTGTTAAAAGCTATTAACGTCTATTATAATTTCCCAAAATGTCCAGAGAGGAGGATTACGCTATTGTAGTAATTAACGCGAAAAGAAATTTAGGTGAGTTATTTAAATGAATACGATATCTCTTACAAATTTCTTTATAAGCATTTAATTTTAAGAAACTAATATATACCCATTGATTAATTTTCCGTTTTTTAATTTTAAAGTTATCGTACCGTAGCAATTTAGAATAATACGACTAAAGTCTTTATTTTTAAAGCATTTATTTTTTAGTGTTTTTTTTGAAGTGCGAATATTTACTCACCCCATAATTTATTTATCTCTTATAGCTGAACATCTTTTGAAAAAAAACTACGAATATCTCGACGACCCGTCTCCTTTCGGAAGAATAGACGCAACTAGTCTCATCGGAGGTGACGCGGAAAGATACGTTTCGTATAGGGAGCAGAGAAGATACAGGCGGCATAGAGAAGGAAAAGATATCCAACCCGCTTTAAAGAATTTGAAGATATCTGAAGAAAGGGTGAAAGTGAAAATACCTGAGGTTAGTAAAAAAGAAAATTGATTTAAAAGGCTTAGCCCCTACAAAACCTTATCGAACCGTTTATGAAAAGTTTTTGTTTTTTAACTTAAAGTAACAATCCATTAATCGATCATAATCTCTTTTTTTTCTTAGCCGTTTTCATTTCGTAGACTTATGGAAGAGGAGAATGAGAGAAAGAGATTGGAAAGGAAAAGGGAGAAAAGGGTCTTTAGGAGCATCTTCACAATGGACTGAATCCCTATTTAATTGAAAATATCGGAACATTTTTGTTTTTAATTATTTTCAAGTTTTCATTTCGTTTTGTTATAAGTTGCATTTTTTTACATTATTTGAAAATATAAAGTATTCAAATCAAAAAATAGTGTTTTTAAATTTTTTATTGAGAATCATTGGTAAATGATAATGCGTCATCGAATGAAAAATTACATACGGCGATAAATATGTAAAGTGTTATTTAAAGACAAAAGACGTATGAACATAAAATTGATATCACTCACTCACACAAACTATAAAGCTAAATTATATAATTGTATATAAAAGATATAGCTAGGAAAAACGCTTATAGGACTTTAAGAATAAAAAAATTCTGAAATAATTTTTGTATTACTTTTATCCGGGGCCGAGAACTCGAATTTTGTTTTCCATTATCATTTAATTGTGTTTCCGAATGTTTTATCTAATCTAAATAACAATAAATTATTTAGAAATTAAATGTTTAAAGTTAGATAGTTAATTAGCATTTTTATTTTCTGGTTAAAATACTTACTTTTATTCTTTTAAATAAAAAGAAGTAAAATTACAATTATAAGGATTGAAAATTTTGTATATGCGCAAATGCAAAAAACGCATATATATATATATATATATATATATATATATATATATATATATATATATATATATATATATATATATATATATTTTTTATTTTTTTTTTTTTTTATTATATATATATAAAAATATATATATATATATATATATATATTAAATTTACTTTATCTTTTCGCATATTATTTTTCGAACAGCTGCAAAAATTTTGTTAAAAAAAACATGATTGTCGATAGAGAAAAAAAACAAATGAAATGTTTTTGGCTTTGGATCTCGAAATCGTTCTAATAACTTAAAAAAAGAGTTCGGTTCAAGAAAATAGAAATCATCTTTTAACCACAATCGACTCTCATAGAAATTGTTTTCCTTTTCGCCCTTGTATTCGGGGCTATCGATCGATTCACCAAGACCTGGCAAACCGCCCTTATCGCGGAATTCATACTGCTTTATATTCCACCGAATGATGGAATTTCCACAAACGTCTTTCATCGTCACAATAATATTTTCAAACATTTGGTTAATATTCCTTTTGTGTTTGGGATTACAGCATTTTTCAAAATACCTCGACAAATTTTGTTTACTTACTAAGTACTGATCAAAATTAAATTCTAATTCTCTTTTCAAAGAACGAGGGGTATTCAAAAGATTATAAATTTTGCAAGCGCTGATAAATTCCCATTTGAAGAATATTACGACGTTTTCTAAATTTAGAGAGACGTTACAAATTTCGTATAAAACATTTGAAAAATCGATTTTTAATTTTTTCAAATGTTTAAAAAAGAATCTATTTTCTGTATCCGATATCGTTTCGTGGTCATCATCAATACCTCGTTGGATATACGTATCATGATAATTGCTTATTCTGATTTCTAAGTCGACCAAATTCGGAAATGCTTCGACGATTTTATTACTCAATGAACCACAATTAGGATTCTTTTCTAAAAATCTCCACGTTTCGTCATATGCTAATCTCAAGATATACACATTTTGAAATTGGAAAGGAGAAAGTGTATCTAAATTTTTGTTTCTTTGAAGTATAGCATTGAGGTGACAAACGTTGTGTAAATTCAATTCCAAGAAACCGTCTATCTTCCGAATGCTCCTTTGCAATTGGTTTCTAAAAGTTTTTGTATCCCAAAAATCGATTATTTTCTTTTCCATTTCCCTTCGCCATGTAAATATCGAATGTAAGTTGCATAATTTTACACCATCTCCAATAAACTGGCGCCCGAGGATCCTCATAACACCGTTAATGCCTCGACAAGTGAGGCAGAAGGGTATCTTTATTTCGTTTCTTACACGATCTTTGGTAAGAAAATTCCGAAAATTATTTGCCAACATTTTTTGTAACCCGTGGAATATTTCTTCGGGATATTCGTTTTCCGATTCTTCTTCTTCCCCTGACAATGATACGTAATTTTCGAATGGCGTCGGAGCTTCTCTGACTTCCCATTCAATTATTCTTCTGTTTTCGATTTCAACCACCACGACTAAACTTTCCAATTTTCGACTAGAGCAATTAACGCATTCACTAAATGTATCATCCGACCTAGTATAGAGGTAACTGGGAAATAATTCTTCTTCCGACGAGAAATTATAAATCAATTCTAGCGTCTTTACCTCGGTTTTCGCAGCCAATAATCTTACACGATATTCGTTAACAGGAGTAGATGCGTGTTTATGCATTAACCGAACTCCGATTTTTTGTAAATTAAACAACGCTGAGATTTCCATAATTTCCTCGATGTAGTTATAGTTCACAGTTAACGTAGTTAATTTGTTTAATGAAGGAATAAGAAGCCTCTGCATTTTGCTAGAAAAATCAAATTCGCCAATTACTCTCTTCGTTTTTAAATATTCCAAATCTTTTTTGCCAACCAAAGCGTTCGCCGACTTGCTTAAAATAAGAGGCAGGCTACTATTCCTACTAATTTCGATTCCCTTATCTCTCTTCGCCCAACTGCGACACTCGCATATTAGTTTTAGCGCGATTAGATTTGGGAATAAGTTCGAGATATTCTTAATCATTTCGAGAAAGTCTTCGTGAGTAAGAGGATTAGTACCCGTATTAACAATTTTTAGCTTCTCGATACGAACTAAAGGATCTATCATCGAGTCCGATAATCTTAAAAAGGTTTTATACTGGTCTAAACAAAAAGTGAAGGCCTTTAAACGTTCGTATCCGGTACCCATTGCCTCAATAACCTTTGCGGATCTAGCAACCGCGGTAGGAACGCCATCGGCAAAACCGTTTGCGGTGACCATACGCTTGCTCAACGTGATGGTTATCACCTCGGTCGTCTTGTACGGATTTTTCGTCGCATTTTCGAGAAAGTCCAGATACTTCGCCGAGGTTTTTTCTTCGTCGCCGTCTGAATCGAATAACGGTAAGAGAAGGTTGAAATTTAATTCCTTCGCTCCGTGTTTTTCGGTCAATCGATTCAAAATCGTATCAAAGAGCATATCATTCACCGTAGATCTTTTCGAATCCGAACCATTACACGAATCTAGGAAGGTTGGTCTTTCCAAGACGACGTTCATCGCCAAATCTTGCAGCTTTTTCACATTTAGTTCCATTTTTAGTTGATCTTCCTCGAATGATTTTTTTTAACAAAATAAAGATTAGGGTTAGGCGCCATGAGAAAAAAATATTTCTTTTCTCTAGTGGTACTGATATACCGGAGGTAGAGGACACGACTCCCTTTTTTTATAAACTAAAGATGAAATGACTCCAGTTAGACTAAAAATAATAACAGGTTGTTAAACTCTTTTAAATAATCGGAATTTAACTTTGGAAAATAAATTTAAAGACAGGAATATTCAAAAAGTATTTATCGTTATATATATATATATATATATATATATACTATATATATTATAATATTATATATATATATATATATATATATATATATATATATATATATATATTATATATATATATATATATATATATATAATATATATCATTATAAAAACAGAAAATATAAAAAATATATATATATATATATATATATATATATATATATATATATATATATATATATAAATTAATAACTAAAAATTAAAAAATCTTTTTATATTCGAATTCACTATAAAATAAATCGCTCGTGGACTATCGATTTATTATCAATAAATCTGAACCTAAAATGGCTGAAAATAGCGCACCGATGAAAAAGGCGCGTTCATCCGAAGAAAAAACCTCGAAGAGTCATCAACGCCTGATACTCGACGACTTGGTTTCCCTTATTAAGAGCGGAAAATGTAAAAACGTGATCACCTTGACCGGTTCCGGGATATCTACCTCTTTAGAAATTCCCGACGATCCGTCTTCAACCCCCAAAATATACAAAAATATACAAAAATACGACGAAGACAAAGAGCTGCCAAACCCGAAAGCGATATTCGAAATCGAATCTCTAAAATTGAGTCCGAAACCGTTTTTTAAATTGCTTAAAGACTTTTACCCGGCCAAATTTGAACCAACGCCAGCGCACTATTTCGTAAAACTGCTTCACGATAAAGGCATATTGGTGCGACATTACACGCAAAACGTAGATACGTTGGATACTTTAGCCGGGATTCCAGTTGGGAAGGTTACGGAAATGTACGGCTCGTTTCGCACGAGTCATTGCCTTTCGTGCAAAGAAGAATATACGCAAGGATGGATGGAAAAAGAACTTTTAAAAGGCGTTATTCCCACTTGTTCAGTTTGCCACAAAGGCGTGGTTAAACCGGATATCCGATTATTTCAGGAGCCATTACCATCTCAGGATGTCCGTAAATGCATCAAAGAGTTTCGAAATTGCGATTTACTAATAATAATAGGAGCTTCTTTAACCCTCGCTCCTTTCGCTCATTTGGTTTACGCGGCGCCCGAATGTTGCCCAAGGCTTTTTATCAATCGAGAACCCATTAAAGAAATCGATATGATAATCGAATCTCGAGAGCTTGCCGAATTAAATATTGCGAACAACAGGAATTTAAACGTACGCTTATTCGGTGATTTCAACGAAAACTGCAAAAATATTGTGGAAAGGTTGGGCTGGAGCGAGGAATTTAAAATATTATTGGAAGGAGGTCCTAAAAATAATTTATAATTTGATGATTCTTATGTAAAAAGTTCTTTGAAAAATCGACGAGCTCTTTTACCTCTACTTTGGATATTTTTTTTGAAAAAAAAATTTATACGTCCTTAGTATTCCCTCGTTGATAAAATTATTTTAAAAAACTTTATTTCTAATCCTTTTATCTACTCACTATTATTATAAGAAGCGAAATATTTAATTATTAGGAAAGGTTACGAAGATCGGAAAGAGACGAAATCGGTCCACGATTAAGCGTTAAAAAAAATATCAGTATACAGATATAGAGCTGATGAAAAAAACATTTTACGCAGCTATTAAAAAAGGTAAATAATAAATAAGAAAAAAGGAATTATATTAGCTCCAGATGGAATGACGCTATATGAAGTATTGTCGCAATTAACGATTTTTTGTGCATAAAAATAAGATTTTAAAACACGTATAGTCATTATTTGCGTTTCTCCTTGAAAAGTTGCTATATCATAATGATGCTTCAAAGGGAATTAGACCTCGTTTTCTTATTCGTTTATCAAAATATTTCAATTTTCAATATTATTTTTTTCATTTAGTTAACCCTTAAATAAATATTATAACAAACGGAAATTTAGGGGAAATTGAATAAAACATAGAAAGAGGCTTTGTGGGAGAAAAGGGTCGCGATATCTCCGACACGACAGAAAATCACGTGTTTAATTGTTTATAGAGGAATATATATCCTACGAAACGACACTGTCACGTATTTTAAAAAGAAAATAGTGGTTTAAGAATAAAAGTATACCTTTTACAATAAAAGCTTTTTAAAAAAATTTCACATTTTTTTCTTTTAAAATTCCTTTTAGCGTTTTTTCTAGCACTTTATTTTTTATTTATTGGAAAATATTATAGCATCCTTTCATAGGCACCAAGACCTCAATTTATTTTCTTCAATGTTTGTCTCGCTACATGAAAACGACACTGATATATTGCGTCACTTTCTGGGGAACCAAAAATAGACCGCACGTATTTAAAAGTCATTCTTTACGAGTAAACTATCGTTAAACGTATAAATAGTGAATAAAGTGACGCTATTTCGGGAGATAATACAACACCAAGGTCTAAGTCCGAAATCAGAAGAAAAATTGGCATGAAAATTAAGAAAGATCAGTCCCAGAACTGCAAGTATGCTAAAGAATAGCGATGAGGTTTGCCCAAAAATGGAACAAAAAACTCCGAGATAATAGTCGCACCCGCCACAGGAGTGCTTCTTTTAATATTGAGACCCTCTAGTGAGAATTATTCATCATCGCCGACTTTTTTAGTGTTTATTTTTTGTTACAAAAGCAACCTCGACTTCTTTATATTTATTTCTGAAAACCATTGACTTTTCGAGAATCATCAATTAGTTTAAAAAATTCGTCTTTACCACAGTTCCTCTACAGTTTTGTTCCTTCATATTAACTATTCTAAAGAATTTTAAACCTTTTTTTTATCAACGACTTTTCGCTCATCATTTTGTCGTCATATAAACGGAAATAAAAAATTAAACCTTTTTAAAAATATACAATTGATGTAGTTGCGCATACTTTAACGCAGGCGTTAAGGCTTGTCTTTGAGCGCGGTCGTGCCCGCCCAAAACGGTCATACGCGCCAATGTAAAACATATTTAGGTAAATGCAAATGGACGATGCAAAATAAAATTACGACATACTGCAAAATTATGGCCATTGGACAAAAGGAAACGAAAAGGGTCCATGAAAATGCGTGCTTAAAATTAATAGGATATAGAAGACTAAAATAAAGAAGATAAAAAATTAAAAATAAAATAAATGTTTTTAATAAATAAATTATTAAAAATATTAAAAAATATATAACAAACCGACCTTTTTCCATTTATTAAAACGAAAACCTCCGACCTTTTTTTCTCATTTCTGATCCGAGCACAATTACGAGAGGAAAGTTAATTCCGCAGACATGACAAACCTATCGATTATAATATTATCCATATTGGTGCTTCAATCAAACTTGGGCTCAGACGCCGCCAGACAAATTCAGAGAAAAGAAGTTTGCGTTAGGTCATATCCGTCTTTTGATTTTGGCAGTCATTTTATAAATTTAACGAGAGAAAAATTCCATTTCACCAGAACTATATCCAAGGAATGTAAACGTAAGTCGTCGAAACTGTATTTACATTTCAGAAAATACGACGATCTAAAAAATAAACCCGAAGAATTTATAAATGATGTGGAAATTTTTTATAGAAAAATACGCAAGAATGAAATATATTATATGAATTTCGTTAACGAAACGCTATACGTTGAAATTGAAGGATTGCCAAATCCGAAAAAATTTGGAATAGTGTACTCGAAATGTGGTCGCACTGGACAAAATATGGACAACGGCCAAGAGTGTAACGTCTTCAAAATCGCCAGACCGATCGATTTTCAAATCGGCAACAAGCTAGGAGATTTTAACACGTCTAATCCTAATGATCTAGCTCAATACAAATACAATGGTCTAAGAGTTAGCGGAAGGTGCGTGGACATTTGCGTCGTCGCAATGGGGAAAGAAGCGAAGTCACCATTTTCTTGTTTTCTCTTTAATAATCCCCTTCAGGAAAATGTTCTTAAAGAGTGCGAAAATAAAAATTATCGAAAAATATATTGACCTTCGATAATTATTTTTATGTAATATACTTATATGTATTATAATAGGGTGTGAAATATTAGAAAAAAATTTGCAAGAAGCATATCCCCCTTTTATTTTCCTTATGCCTAATTTGTTCATTAATTATTTTTAGAAAAAAAACAACCTCTACTTCTCCAAAATATTTATAAAGCAGGCCGGAACTTCTTAATCAATTCTAGAGATTTCGGTTTCGTTGTTGTCATGTTTTAGAAATAAATATTATTGAGAAGTAATGGTTTTTTTCTTCCAAAATACGAAATGAATAATCTTATCTATTATACTATTAATTACTAGAGATGTCGTTGTCGACGTCATGGTGTTCTAGATACTAGATTCGCTTCTACAAAGCTGTTTGTTTTATCAAACTGCCGTTTCAATTTATTTTTTAAAAATAATTTAGTTTAATTGCCTCTAAAAACTAATTAACATAGAAGACCAAATTTAATGGAGACTATATTAAAAAAATTAAATAAATAATAAGTCTACAAAAAATTGTAATTCTCATAGATACGATACACACATCTTCTATATAAATATGTTATTTTTAAAAAATTTAGTTTAGTTACCCCAAAAACCTAATTAACATAGAAAACCGAATTTAAGGGAGACTAAATTAAAAATAAATAAATAAATAATAATAGTATACGAATAATTGATATCGTGCAAAATAAATTTTTTGTTCCTTAAGCGAGTTTTTTTTTCCGAGAGAAACCCCAAACACAATGTGGGCACAAAAACGTAAGTTTTACTTCTCGGGAGTATGTTGCAAAAATAAATTTTTCGTTCCTTAAGCGAGTTTTTTCTAGGGAAACTATAGTAGGTCATAAGCACAAAAAAAAATAATATATAAGATGTATGTATCTATCGGAATATTGGTCTTGTAGACTAATTATTTATTTATTTTAAAAAAGATTTTTAGGTAATTGCCTCTAAAAACTAATTAACATAGAAAACCAAATTTTAGGCAGACTATATTAAAAAAAAATCAAATAAATAATAAGTCTACAAAAAATTGTAATTCTCATAGATACAATACATATATCTTCTATATAAATATTTTGTTTATAAAACATTTAATTTAGTTACCCCAAAAACCTAATTAACATAGAAAACCGAATTTAAGGGAGACTAAATTAAAAAAAAAAATAAATAATAATAGTATACGAATAATTGATATGGTGCAGAATAAATTTTTTGTTCCTTAAGCGAGTTTTTTTTCGAGAGAAACCCAAAAAAATAATAATTACGGAATCTAAGTCTGTAAAGAATTGATAATAATCAGTTATTCACATATTGGATATTTAATTTTTTTCTTCGTTCTTAATTCTTCTTAAAGTATTAATTATTTATCATCATCTATACTATATTTATTTATATTAATATTTTTTTATATAGTTTAGTCTCCCTTCAATTCTATTTTCTACGATAAATAATTTTTAGAGGTAACTAAATAAAAAAAAATAAAAAAATATTGCACGACGCCCATTTACCTCGGAAACGTCGTCGTCATATAGTGACGTTTCGTAAAAGCCCAAAATAAATGACTCTACGCCTTTAGAATCCAATTTTTTTAACGCTTAAAACAATCGTTAAGCGTAATAATCGTTACAATAGTGACGTTTTATCGGAACCCGTTTATAACTCAAAAGGTCTAATTCAAAATCGCTCTCCATAAAGTCCACCTCAGTGAAAAAAAAATTGGAAATTTTTTTTTCAATTTGCGACTTAGACCTTTGACTATAACGGTACAGAATAAACGTCACTATAATAATACTTATTACGCTAAACGATATACTATATTTATTTATATTAATATTTTTTATATAGTTTAGTCTCCCTTAACTTCCATTTTCTACGATAAATAAATTTTTAGAGGTAACTAAATTAAAAAAAAAATAAAAAAATATTGCACGATGCCCATTTACCTCGTTAGAGGTCGTTTTTATGGTAATCGAGAAACGACATTATATCATAGTGACTCCGTAGAGTAAACCCGTCCCGAAAAGAAGAGAGTAACGTTATTTAGTGCCCGAGTGAACCGTAGGAGGGTACTATTAAGATTTTTTACGTTAATTTTTAATGTGTAGCAAAAAATCGCTCAAAGCTTATAGGAAATGGGCGTCCGTGCGTGTCTTTTAAATATTTTGTTTATTTACCTCTAACAATTATTTTTCATAGAAAACTGATTTAAGGGAGAACTAAATTAAAAAAAAAATAATAATATAGAATATTGCACACTTGCCCTCGAAAAAAAACTCGCTTAAGAACGAAAAATTTATTTTGCAACATCTCCCGAGAATTAAGTTACGATATTTAGAGCCCCGATCGAAGCGTAAGTGGGAACCTTTAAGATTTCTTTACGTAGATATTTATATTAAGATTGATATTCAGTATTCACTTATCATCTAATTGTTTATTTTTCTATGTCTTTAATTTTTCCTATTTCATCAATACCTTTATCCGTAACTTTTCTTTTTTTCTTCAATAATACGATAGTGCGTTTCGTAATCACCGAAGACGAATCTCGGAGGGATCAATCGAGGCCGGTTTCCTCTACGTGCCGTCCTATATATATATATGACGTTGCTCGATTACCAAAAAACACGATCGAACGATCCTAAACGGCAATTTTTCAGGGATGAACTATCGTTAAAACGTAATTATTATTATTATAGTGACGTTTATTCTGTACCGTTTAAAAGTCGAAGGTATAAGTTAAAATTTGAAGGAAAAAAAATTCAAATTTTTTCCGAGGTGACTTGGAGAGCGAATTTGATTTAGACCTTTTGAGTTATAAACGGTTCATAAACGTCACTATTGGAACTATTATTACGCTTAACGACGTTCTAAGCGTAAAAAAATGGATTTCTAAACGCGTAGAGTCATTTATTTTGGTTTTTTTACGAAAGTCACTATATAACGACGACGTTTCCGAAGTAAATGGGCGTCGTGGAATATTTTTTATTTTTTTTTTTAATTTAGTTACCTCTAAAAAAATTATATATGGAATTTAAGGGAGACTAAACTATAAAAAATAATTAATGTAAATAAATATAGTATAGATCATGATAAATAATTAAGAATTTAAGAAAAATTAAGGACGAAGAAAAAATAAATATCCAATATGTGAATAACTTATTATTAACAATTCTTACAGACTTAGATTCCATAATAATTTTTTTTTTTTTGTTTCTTCTCGGAAAAAAACTCGCTAAGAACATAAAATTTTTTGCACCTCTCCCGAAAAGTAGAGAGTAACGTTATTTCGTGCCCCTAGTGAACCGAAGGGTACCTTTAATATTTTTTTTACGTTAATTTATATATAGCAAAAAATCGCTCAAAGCCTATAGAAAATGGGGGTCGTGGCGTATTTTTCTTATAATTAATTTTTTTTAGTTCCTCTAGAAATTAATTTTTCATATAAAACTGAATTTAAGGGAGACTAAATAAAAAAATTAAAATAATAATATATAAAGTACACTTGCTCTCGAAAAAAAACTCGCCTTAAGGAACGAAAAATTTATTTTGCAACATCTCCCGAGAGTAAAAAGTACGTTATTTTGTGGCCACGATCGAAGCGTAATTGGGACCTTAAGATTTCTTACGTCCGATATTTTAATATAAGAATTGATATTCAGTATCACTTATCATTAAATTGTTATTTTTTCTATGTTCTTAATTGTTTCCCTAATTTTTCATCAACTTTATCCCGTAAACTTTTTCGTTTTTTTCCTCAATACGATAGTGACTTTCGTAGCAACCGAAATCGATCCTCGGAGGGATCAAATTCGAGGCCGGTTTCCTCTACGGCGTTCACTATAAATAATGACGTTCTCGATTAACCCAAAAACGAACTCGAACGATCAAAAACGGCAATATTTCAGGATGAAACTATCTAAGCGTATTAAGTATTATTGTAAGTGAACGTTTTTCTGTACCGTTTATAAGTCAAG
>JABUQX010024358.1:0-5000 GCA_015478945.1 Trachelipus rathkii
GCGTACTTCGTTCAGTTGGGATTGGGTGTTTAGCCGTTCGCATTTATCGTAAACGCTTTCGCGACCTAGAAGTGAAAAATCAACCAGCATTATGCTATTCTAACATATACCCCGGAACAAACTTGTACCGTCAAACCCGCGCAATGCTGTCCCGTCTCCACTCTGGGACCCCTCCCTCCCTTCCAGAATATAAATTCAAAATTAATAAAGCACCCTCTTCCCACTGTCAAAGATATGTTTCACACGGACTAACAACAACACATGATATCTCTTACTAGACTGCCGTGACTTATCGGCATCAAACACCACTTCAACACGATTATTCTAACGAATCTATCTCTGAGCCCGCTCTGCTGTGGTGGCACAATATCTTGAGGTAGCTTGAGGCATTATATATATATATATATATATATATATATATATATATATATATATATATATATATATATGTATATATATATATATATATATATATATATATATATATATATATATATATATATATATATATATATATATATATATATATATATATATATATATATATTACAAGCGTACATGAATTTCTCATTACTCTAAGCCCTAGGGTAATACTAAAAACAATCTTTAAACCAAAAACATATAAACATTGTTAAGAAGCATTAAAAACTTTTGCTTGTAGACATTCATTCAAAAAAAAAAAAAAAAAAAAAAAAAAAAAAAAAATTGGAAGAAGCAAGTCTCCGAAAAAGATTACCAAGAGACCAATTTGTGTGAAATATTATTTTTAGATAAAAGAGCGAATTTCTCCCTTATGGAGAACTAGCAACGCTTATTGAGAGAAGCTATTATTATTATTATTATTATTATTATTATTATTATTATTATTATTATTATTATTATTATTATTATTATTATTATTATTATTATTATTATTATTATTATTATTATTATTATTATATTTAGTAATTAATAATAATATATATATATATATATATATATATATATATATATATATATATATATATATATATATATATATATATATATATATATATATATATATATATATATATATATATATATATATATATATATATATATATATAGAGTATATATATACGAGTATAAAAATATAAATACATATATATGTATATGCAAATACCTGTATTTGTATATATATATATATATATACATATATATTCTTTATATATATAACCTTCTATATCTATATATATATATATATATATATATATATATATATACGATATATATAATATATATATATATATATATATATATATATATATAATAATATATATATATATATATATATATATATATATATATAATAATATATATATATATATATATATATTCCGACAAAATAATGAAATGTGACGAGCCCCACCCCACCCCATCATATTCCAATCCTTATTTTTTTCATTATTGATTTTACATTTTTTTTTTAAAATATATAAGGTCAAAGAGTTAAATTTAGACTCAATGTTTGAAAAATTAATTACTAATTCATGAATGGAACTTAGATAATAAAAATTATATATATATATATATATATATATATATATATATATATATATATATATATATATATATATATATATCTAATATATATATATATATATATATATATATATATATATATATATATAAATATAAATAGAGATAAGAGAGAGAGAGAGAGAAGAGAGAGAGAGAGAGAGAGAGAGAGAGAGAATAATTTTTAGTAACAATATTTATTTCTAGGCATAAATAGGGTTGTTCGAATACTGTGAAAAAAAATAATTTTAGGTTTGCGTTGGTTTAACCTTGTTACTGCCGTACTGGATAGAGTGAGATGGTGGTATCGAGATCAGCAGGAATTTGGTTGTGGTTTATGAGGCTAACAAATTGTTTTCTTATTGGCACTCTTTTTAAAAATATACTCGTATTGTAGTGGTGCCGTGGTGGACGTGATTATTTTTGACATCTGCAACTGCGAATACATTGCAGATATCGGAATTTGTCAATTTGAACATTCGCGGATGCAGATGCTCATCTTCTGTTTTACACGGATCTGCATAATTTTATTTAAAATACTTAAAAAAAAATATTCAAGACTGTAATGACAGGGGCCATTTTTAATTGAACATCGAAATATTTACCTTTCCTAAATCTAGTCATGTAAAGATGCTGTAATTACCGATACCGAAAAGGGGACATTTTTTCCAAAATTGAACTCATTTATCTTCACTGCGATGTGAAGAAAAACCTTATAGTATCAGTTGATTTTTGTATATTATTATTATTTTTGACCTCAGTGCTGGTTCTCAAACATTTTTTTTCGATGACTCTTCCTGTTCACTCAATTGTTTTTTTTTTCTGTCGGTTTTGTTAGTTAACACTTGAATAAAAAGGTATTTCACCATTGTCATCATGGAAGATGAGGTTAAAAACTTGATTTGTACCGTGGATGTCAGAGAGGCTGCTACTGTGAAAATATCATTGGCTTTTAAAAGTGTTATAATTTCATGTCCAGATTTTACATTTAGACAATTTTTTAAAATATATCACTTGCATTAGAACATGATTTATGTAACACCTGTCCTATGACGTTGATAAAGTATCACCATTTTTAGTGATTCAGTAATAGAATAATATTTTCAAATGAAACGTTGGTATAACACAGTGTTTTGGTTAATTTCTCACTTGGTTTTTCATGGTTCAACAGTATATGCAATGATGCTCCAGTCACTGACTGTTTGCAGGTTTTCATTTATTTCCGGGACTGAACTAGCAAACAAGCTCAAACTCCCCGAGCCCTCGCTGTTGGTATAGCAATGTTTTACCACTGGACCATGATGAGCTAAAAGGAAACCTTGGAAGAATACTTTCTTCCCAGAAGCCACATACAGTATGTGTTGCACCATTTGTAGGGTAGGGTACTGTTCCATCTCGTGGGTGTATTATTAGTATGATTATTCAACTTTGGTTGTTGAAGCTTTCCTAGATCATGTTTGGTGCACTGAAAAAAATGCCACAAGGAATACTTGGGAGAAATATGACAAAATATCACAACCAAAATTTTCAATTGTTTTCTTAATAGAAGATAATATTTGTGAAGTTACTTTATTATGCTAAAAAGTCTTTACATTGAATACATTGAAATTTGTTGTGCGATATTTTGTCCTTTTTCTTAACGAAAGGTTGAGAGTTGAGACATTTTTTACATTGTAGCTACAAAATGATTGAAATGAGTATCAATAATTCAAACACTAAGTCAAAATATTTGTCAACTACTTTCGAGGTAATAAGCCTTAATAATTGGGTAATAATTGCAATAATTGGGTAAGGAGGAAATTTAGTTTGAAATTAACTCTTTGCCTTCTTTTGTTTTCCTGCTACATTTAATCTTCCTCTCTTCAAATCTTCCGCCTGCGGGCACCACAGAGATTTGCGTTAGGCTCGTGATTGGGTGGGTTTCCAATTATATATATATATATATATATATATATATATATATATATATATATATATATATATATATATATATATATATATATATATATATATATATATATATATATAATATACTATATATATATCTACACATCGGTATATATATATATATATATATATATATATATATATATATATATATATATATATATATATATATATATATATATATATTTATATATATATATATATATATATACCGTATATATATATATATATATATATATATATATATATATATATATATAATATATATATATATATATATATATATATATATATATATATATATATATATATATATATATATATATATATATTTATATTTGTTGTTCTGCCCCTACTTGAAAAGGGCTCTGCCTGTGAGTAGCGGTTATATGTATATTAAAAAAAAAGTTAAAATATATAGACATCAGCAGTCATTCATTTCGTGAGGATGTGGATGCGGATTTTCAAAAATTTTCGGATATCCCTGATATTACAAATTTATAGTACTTTTGTGGTATGCGTAAAAAAAAAAAAAAATAACATTTCTATATCGTTCCTTTTTGACCTTACTAACAACCACCGATAAACTTGTGGACCCTTAGTTGTATAGCAATTGAAAATAAAAAAAGAAAAATGTGATATGAATTCATAGGTTTTGCTTTCTCTCTCTTCGATTCCCATTATGAATGATTACTTTTGGCTTGTCGAAAAGCGGTGTCATACATACATACTGCCTCACTGGTAAACATGAGGGTACAAACGAAAAATTTTACCAACCCCACACAGCTTCCTCCACATATACCACGTTAGAAGTTTCGTCATTTCACATACGAGATAAAGGAATAATAGCCTACAATCAAGGCTAGTTTCATTTTAATAATTTTCTACATTGACCTTCTTGACCCTAAATCCAAATGGTCTCTTGAAATTCTTCTTTTCCTCCAATTTTAAATAAAATTCTACTCGTTTCGTGACGATAAGTGTAATAACGGCTCTAAATCAGAAGTTTGGGTAATCGATGCTGCTGCCTTATCTGCAGTTGTGATCTCTCACACATGCCTCATCAATATATGAATTAGGGTTGGCCCAACACCGGAATTTTGCGCACCGCACCGCACCGCACCGCATCAGAGTAAGAGCACCACGCACAGAGCCAAAAGTTATTTTTTGTCGCACCGCACCGCACCTCTATAATTTTAAAATCTCACCACACAGGGAAACTGAAATTGTATACCGCACCGCACCGCACCACACCACACCACACACCCCGTGCGTCAGCCAACCCTAATACGAATACATCTTTTAACGAAAAATCACAAGTAATGATTAGTAGTGATAGAACCGGGACGTAGATAACTGTGCACACGTTTTATACATACACGTCTGCATATATTTACGTACATGAGTGTGTATAGTTAGGTAATTGCGTACACAGTTCATTTATACACATTTTTGTTTTTGTCGTTGTTTGTTGTTTGGTTGTTTTTGTCGTTGTTTGGACGCGCGTGACACAC
>JABUQX010024358.1:15000-22500 GCA_015478945.1 Trachelipus rathkii
CCACTCGTGCCACCACCTTTACGACGCCCTCGTAGCACAAGGGGTGCTGTGTCTGCACACGAGTTTTGTGTAGATATTGGTAACTCCAGGCTAGTTCGCTGAGGTGCTGCCTTCTTTCCTGCCACCTCTGTTCTGTGGAATTCTCTTCTATCTTCTGTGTTTCCTGATGAATTTAATCTCCCTCACTTTAAAGCCTGCGTCTGTGCTCATTTGCGTAATTTAAGTGAAATTTTAGCGTGCAACACCCTCTCCCTGAATAGGGCTCTGCCCGTGAGTGGTGATGAAAAAAATAATATATATATATATATATATATATATATATATATATATATATATATATATATATATATATATATATATATATATATATATATATATATATATATATATATATATATATATATATATATATATATATGGCCAAACTAAAGAAGTTACCCGCATGATATCTCGAAAACTAAGATAGGTACAAGAAAACTAATAACATATTTGGAATCAGCGTATGAAATTTGTATGGAAAATGAAAAAAAAAATTTTTTTAGGGGGCCCGAGCCGACGGTGGGACAGAGGCCCCCCCCCGTTGCGGTTTACACGGGGGTATTGTTTTAGTTAAAAAAATAGAAAAAAATTATTATTAATAATAATAATAATAATAATAATAATAATAATAATAATAATAATAATAATAATAATAAATAAAACTTACAAAAAATTGCAACGAAAAAACAATTATTAAACCTAATAAAAAGAACACTTTAAAACTCTTTTCAAAGCTTCACACTTTTGAAATTTCATTCTTAACTCGTTCGAAAGTATTGATATAATAGAATGAAATGTAGCCGCGAAATACCTATAAGCAAAGGAATTTCTGGTATCATTGAGTTTGTGTGTGTGTTCGCTTATCATTGAAGGAGAATCTTTGGGAGGGAGTCATGTCTGAGAGATTTTGGGGGAATGTACTCTCATCGTTTTGTCATTGGCTAAAGTTTTCTGCCGGAGAAAAAATTGAACTTCTTGTACAATTTCTTACAATACAATAACTTTGTACAATAACTTATTTTAATTAAAATAACGATTTTCTTTACTAAAAATTTTACGAGGATTCCAAATATGTTATTTGTTTCGTGGTACAACACGTACTTTTTACGCTATCATGCGGGTGCTTTGGTTAGTTTCACCAATATATATATATATATATATATATATATATATATATATATATATATATATATATATATATATATATATATATATATATATATATATATATATATATATATATATATATATATACTATATCCTGCAAGACACAGTCCATACCTCCCGATAGGTTCTCAAACTCACGCGAAGGACTTTCCATATATACCTAATACCTCAATATTATAAATTCCTGAAAAGATGTTCCTGAACTTTAAAAGAAAGACATACCAAGCAAAGATTATTCGTTAAAATAAAAAGCATCAGAATTTCTAAACCAAAACACACTAACTCTAAACGTAAAAAACACAACTCAGAAGAGACATCGAGACAAAAGCAATGAATTCAATAGATTGTCCCCAAACAATCACAGCCATCGAACAACCCCCAAATCAACCCTCTGATGTTTTGCAAAATTACTGAGCTCTTCTGAACCTTTCTATAACTCTTCTTCCGAATTTTCTATCTCAGCACTCCCTAAACGATTTTACGCCATAGCGGATAAAATGGATAATAGGTTCCAAATAGAGCAGTCGATACCATATGCTCCTCGTGACCTGCACTTTTCGAAGGGGTGGAAGCCGTCAACAGCAAAGCGCCACCAAACGAACTCTAAGCGTTCTGGATCTGTTGGGGCATGAAAGGGGACCCAGAGGTCTCCAAACTTAAATCAAATTGTCCAATCTACCCAATCACTTGCATGATAACTAACTAGCAAAATCTCCAGTATCAAACTTTGTCAACCAACGAATCCAATATTGGAACCCAATATCGCAACCCCAAACACCTTTCAGGTGATAACTTCTTCTTCTGCTTGCTTGGTAGATACTGATATTGCTCCCATTTCTAAACATGAGCATTTTGGTTCCTCTTCCAATGACCAACCAAATCCACACAATAAGATGGACTTGGTTGAACTCAATTTATCTTGCATTCATGGCGAAGCCCCTTACATCTATTTGATCCCTTCGAAAACGGTCGTACAATCCACTCTGTTGTATGAGCTTCATTCTTTCACCAGGATTTGTCGCCCCTTCACGGCGAGACCCCACGTCTCAGCCTCAGTCACCTCGTCTAAGTCCAAGATCCTTGTAGATGTTTTAACTCATTTAACACAGGACTACCTACATATGAACGTTTAGATACGCACACTTCTTCCTGTATTGATATTTCCTTTTGCTCCCATTCCTTTTGGATCGCTTTACCTGGTTTCGCTATGATTGACGGCGGTGATCATTATCCAATGGCTAAATTAGCTGTACCAAGCCTAATGTTAAAATCGAACTCAGGTTGACGTTATGACCGAGGCGGAGTGGGCTCCTTTTTATCAGGCCCAGCTATCCCACTTTCCATCTTCAATTAACGGTTTCCGACTGTTTGCCTTTCTCAACTACAACAGTTATTATCACAGCATGGAAGCTTGCATTACGATCTTCGCAGGCGATGGATCAACAATCCCTTAATTGGTCCCAAATTTTTAAACTAGCAAAGGAGAAGAAATACTGGGAATACAAAGAGCCTGTACCACCCCAAACATGATTATTTTTAAGCAGCTGCGGCGAGATCTCGGCAATTAATCGCTAAACACGTAAACAGTAATTTCGAACTTATATTTCGACTGTCAACTCCACAACTCCCTTTCCTTTAGTGTGCAAAGTTGCACAGAAAATATCTCGTCGCTCCAACAATTCCTCAGCCATAGTTCTCCTTTATGGGCCTGCCCTGATATAACCGACACCTTCTCTGCTCCTTCTGCTGTTGCAGATGCATTAGGTTATAGTTTTACTAGCCACTCGAGCTCTTTTCACTATCCTGAAGCCTTTCAAAAATTGAGAACTAACTGCACTGCCAAACAATAGCGAAGAGGAAGATCATATCTATAACCGTCTTTTTACACTTGCAGAGTATCAAACTGCAGCGAATTGCAAAGACGGCGGCCTTGGCCCAGACATGAATTCGTACATTATGCTCCGTCATATCCACCCCTCGGCATTAGCGTTTTTGCTAGATCTGTAAAACAGAATCTGGATCGAATCTTCTTTTCCATTTATTTGGACTACAGCTTTTGTAATTCTTATCCCCAAACCTGGGAAAGATCCGAAGTTGGCGGACGACCAAAGACCAATTTCGCTAACCTGTCACTACTGCAAATTAATGGAGAAAATGGTTTCAGGCCACCTTCTCCCTGTTCTGGAGAGTCGCCAGGCCTTTTCAAACTTCCAGTTTGATTTTCGCAAAAATCGTTTGACAGCGGATCCCTTGTTAAAACTGAACCATGACATCCGGAAAGCCTTCTTAACTGGTGGGATGGTTCTTGGTGTCTTTTTTGACCATGAAAAGGCTTATGACACAACGTGGAGAACTGAGGTTCTCCTTAAACGCCATTCGTTCGGTTTCCGTGGACAACTCTTTTTTTTATTAAATGGCTTCTGTCAAATAGATCCATCCATTCGATGCTCTTCTATTCTGTCACGCCACTTTACTCTGGATGAAGGCGTTCCGCAGGGTAGTGTTCTAAGTGTATTACTATATGCTCTCGGATTTAATGACATCGTTACGTCAATCCCAGCGACGATTAATTTTTCTCTCTATGTTGATGACCTTGCGCTATATATATAGTCGGTGCCTAGCCGCCTTTTCTTGAACGGCGACTTCAACTAGCTATTACGAATATTTCACAATGGGGTAACTCCCATTTCTCACCCACCAAAACCTCAGCAGTACTTTTTTAAAAAAAAGGGAATCGAAGAACCTACCACCTTCTTCCTGCAAACCTAACTTTATATGGCTCGTCCATTCCTGTAACTTCACAAGTCAAATTTTCCAGGACTCATTCTAGATCAGTGGTTCTCAACGGGGGCGGTACCGCCCCCTGGGGGGCGTTAACGACATCCCAGGGGGCGCTATTGAGGCGGGGGGCGGTAAGGGGGGCGCTATTGAGGAGGGGCGGTAAGGGGAGAGATTACAAAATAAAATTAATTGATATATATATATATATATATATATATATATATATATATATATATATATATATATATATATATATATATATATATATATATATATATATATATATATATATATATATATATATATATATATATATATATATATATATATATATATTACAAAGCGTTTCCGAGTGAAAATACATAAATGACTAAAAGTACATATTGGCAACTTACAGCAAGAGAGTTGATTATTTTTTTTTTTACAATATGAGAAATCAATATATATATATATATATATATATATATATATATATATATATATATATATATATATATATATATATATATATATATATATATATATATATATATATAATATATATATATATATATATATATATATATATATATATATACTTCGGAATGTCGAAGTTGCCAGAAGCGTCCAGAAAAACTATAGAATAGATACCCCTCACAACTTTAAGCCAGAGATGCCAGACTGCATTACTTTTCGCAAATTTGGCTTCTTTTTAAAATCATGCCTTAAACTTGTTAGTAATAGGAAACCTTTTCCGTGTGTTGGATGTGGTTTTCGTGTGAACGTGTGATTATTACACTATGTCTCAAGCAAAAAAGAAGTGTAGGCAATATTCGTCAGAATATTTGAAATATGGATTCATTCCATTTCCATCAAATGAAAAATTGCCAATGTGCCTTTTATGTGAGAAGACTCTGTCTAACGAAGCTATGAAGCCTTCTCGATTACAAGAACATCTGTCAAAAATTCACCAAGATAAGTCAACTCAGTCTATTGATTTCTTCAAAGACATAAAGAGGAAGTATGAAGGGAGACCTACAGTAAGTTCTATGTTCGAAAAAAGTTCAGTCAATATTGATAAAGGACTTCTTGCTTCTTACAAAGTGTCTTTGTTGATTGCTAAGTGTGGCAAGCCTCATAATATTGGAGAAACACTACTTTTACCAGCTGTTAAGGTAATACTTGATACTCTGATGATTTCCAATGCAAGCAATGTAATTAAGACGCTACCTTTGAGCAATAGTTCAGTTTCGAGAAGGATCGATGAGATGGCCTCTGATGTTGAAGATCAACTTTGTAAGATAATTAGAAAAACACAGTTTGCATTACAGATCGACGAGTCAACCCTCAGTGATAATGTAGCTTTATTATTAGCATATGTTCGTTTCATAAATGAAACTGGCGAGATGAATGAAGAAATGCTGTTCGCTAAAAGTCTTACCACTGACACTAAAGGCTCCTCTATATTCCATGTACTTTTAAGTTATTTTAACGAAAAAGACATTCCATTATCTAATATTCTTGCATGTGCTACTGACGGTGCCGCAGCTATGACAGGTAGATATCGCGGTTTTAGTGCACATTTAAAGCAAGCTGTTCCAGGGGTTATGACTGTTCACTGTGTTATTCATCGTCAACATTTAGTTGCTAAAAATTTAAGCGGAAGATTATACGAGTCTCTTAATTGTGTCATTAGTGCCGTCAATAAAATCAAATGCCACTCTTTAAATGATCGTTTATTTCGCCAGCTTTGTGAAGAAAAAGACGAGGCATTTGAACGATTATTGCTACACACGGAGGTTAGGTGGCTTTCTAAAGGGAATTGTTTACAACGATTCTATAACCTATTTGAAACAGTTATTGAATTTCTCGACACAGCTGACCACAGTCTCGCCAATTCATTAAAAGAAAGACGAACTGATGTTGCTTACCTTTCTGATATTTTTGGCAAGTTAAACGAAATAAATACGAAGCTACAAGGTAAAAAAATGAATTTCATCAAAACAAAAGGGATTATAGGGGCTTTTATAGAGAAACTAAGTGTTCTGAAAAGTAATTTATGCCGTAAAGACTTACGTCAGTTTCCTAATCTTCTGGCAGTTTGGGAGAAAAATGAAATTGCAGGTAATGACTTGGAAGTTTATTGTTTTCACTTAAATAAGCTGAAAGAAAACATGGAAACTAGATTTCAGGATATTATTGCGCTTCAAATACCCCAATGGGTATTCAACCCGTTTTCAACAGATGTGACTGCAGCTAATATTTCACAGTCCATGCAGGAGCCCCTAATAGACCTCAAGCATGACAGTGAATGTCAAAGTTTATTTAATGAGCTTGGATACGAAGTATTTTGGGCGAAAAAAAAGATTCGTATCCTCTTCTATGGGAAGAAATTAAAGTATTGCTTCTGGCTTTTCCTTCAACGTATCTCGTCGAAAAAGGCTTCAGTGTTGTCACACAATTGAAAAACAAAGCCAGAAACAAATTGGATATTACTCAGAGAGGTGATTTAAGATTATGCCTAAGTACAATCTCTCCTGACATCAATCGGTTATGTGCAAGTCACCAGGCTCAAGGCAGCCACTAGTGTCAAAAATGATGTTTTAATCGTAAAATAAATTTTTCAAGGAATATGGTAAGTACTTTCTTTTTAATAATAATAATAATAATAATAATAATAATAATAATAATAATAATAATAATAATAATAATAATAATAATAATAATAATAATAATAATAATAATAATAATAATAATAATAATAATAATAAAAAAAATAAAAATAATTATATATATATATATATATATATATATATATATATATATATATATATATATATATATATATATATATATATATATATATATATATATACTATATATATATATATATATATATATATATATATATATATATATATATATATATATATATATATATATATATATATATATATATATATATATATATATATATATATATATATATATATATATATATATATATATATATATATATATATATATATAACCACTTTTTAAAATATAAAATTCTGAAGCGGGGGGCGGTGGATTAAGTCGATAATCTCGAAGGGGGCGTTGGTTTGGAAAAGGTTGAGAACCACTGTTCTAGATGACCACTTAACATACGCACCGCATATTAAACTCCTGAAAACGACTTGTCATCGCGTGCTTGACCTATTACGTCATCTCGCCTTAAAATCTTGGGGTGCTGATCGCAAGTCCCTTTTACGTCTCTATATCGCCCTAATCCGATCGAAGCTGGACTATGGCTGTGTAGTATATGGTCAGGCCTCCCCAACTCTACTACACCTGTTAGATCCCATCCAAAATGAGGCAATCCGTATCTCCACTGGAGCCTTCTGATCGTCCCCCCGGAAGAGCCTTGTTAGTTTAATTCGATGTGATGCCTCTCTCTCTCTCTCTCTCTCTCTCTCTCTCTCTCTCTCTCTCTCTCTCTCTCTCTCTCTCTCTCTCTCTCTCTCTCTCTCTCTATCTCTCTCTCTCTCTCTC
>JABUQX010024358.1:27500-30000 GCA_015478945.1 Trachelipus rathkii
ATGATGTGGAGCACCATATTTTTGACACTACGATCCTTTCGCCATTACGGTCCGGTCACATTTTGATTTCCTATATTCTTAATGAAAAGTTGTTGTTAATAAATTATTTTTAACTTTTGCTTTTTTATCATATCATATATATTTAAAAATAAACCGCAGGTTTTCCGCTTTAGAGATTTCAAGAAGCGAGTTTGTCCATCATGACTTTTTTCGCTCGTTTCTTCTTCGCGGCGAGCTGAATGCGAGGCCCTCTGGCGCGTCGCGTAGCACGTGCTCAAGGACAAGTCTTGCTCCGTTAGGAGCAAGCCAACGGCTTGTATGAAAGAGAAAATAGAATCAAATATATCAGACTGAAATATGATATAAATAGAATGTGGGGGACGGAGGAAGGTCGATAACTTGTCCAAATCAAGTCATTGGAGCGACAAGAAGTGGTAAATCGAAATACGTATCACCAACATAATTCAAATAAACTACCTAACATCATGGTTAAAGATATGGTCATGGAGGTGATCAGAAAAAGCCTGGCAATCTTAAGACTTTTGCTAGGGAGTACCTAAAAATCCTTCATGCCATAGGTCTTAGGTTTAGTCCTGGATGAAGGATTAAAACATCTAAATAGAGAGAGAGGAGGGGAAAAAATAGATTAAAGAGGTTTCTTACATGGAGGGCATACTGAAAAGCTTTTAAAGATAAAAAAATTTTTTTTTTACACATTTCCATAATTCTCCTAGTGTATATGTAACAACCACCATCTGTGAGTTCCATTATAACTTATTTAAACTGGTAAACTCTATAGGGTCAAATAAAACAATTGTTACATAAATAATGATTAAATGCATTGAATAAAAGTTAATTTTATTTTAAAATCACAATCACTTTTATTGTTAATTAAAATTATATCATAAAAAGTGGCATCTTTATTCGTCTTAAGTAATTAAACTGCTCTGGTAACTCTTGAAGCACAAGGATATTATTTAATAATTTATTCAAATGCATTATTCTTTTTATTTTTAATTTCTGTGCATGTTAACTTTGTTAAAGCTTGGTGCCTAGTGGATTACATTACTTATATTGTATCCTCTTCTAAACTTACTTGTATGTACCTATTGGTTGAAGGGTTAAAAAGATTGATGGCTGATAATAATTTATGATAGTATTCTCTTAAACTTGAATCGCAAGTTCTTTCTGCAATGATGGAACAGTCCTTGATAGGTTCATGTGGTTTTTTAATGTCTCTTAGATAGCATATAAAGAACCCTAAAGAACACTGCTAAATTTATAGATTTATAGGGTGAATGGTGATCGTCTACAACTGCTGCTATAGAACGGTGGAAGGAGAAATCAGAGAGAAGAATAAATACTGAAGGAGGGAAGTTTAAAAATCAAAGCAATGTGCTAGAATCTATCCAAGGCTTCAATATGTCTTTGGCGCTAGACATATCAAAGGCCTTTGATAGAGTTTGGCACAGAATATTGATTTCTAAACTTTCTTACTTTGGTATTTATCTTTTCTGATTTCCTCTCTGATCGTTCTATAACAGCAGTCATATACGGCCACCGTTCATCTTTCAAATCTATAAATAGTGGTGTTCCTCAAGGTTCTGTTCTATCTCCCAACTCTTTTTTCTAGATTTCATTAATGACCATTTCTCTATTGCTTCTTCACCTATCCACTCCTATGCCGATGACTCCACCCTTCATTTTGAAAGATATCCAACCTCAGCAGCAATTGGTTCATGCTAGGGTGTGGCCTTGGAGCAACTAACCTCAGACCTTCCCCAAATTTCTTATTGGGTTATTGAGAACATGGTTGTTTTCAAGGACTCAAAAACTCCGTTCCTTCATCTTACTACTCTACATAATCTCCCGCACAACTATAGCATCCGCTTCAAAAACGCACAACTCAAACCATTATCTGTCCTAAATTTTCTTTAATTTTTATTTTCTTGTGATCTTAATTAAAAGGATCACATTATTTCTCTTTTTCAACAAACTTCTAAGAGGTTGGTGGGTGTTCTGAGGAGACTTCAGAATTTCTTCATTCCATCTGAACTCCGCATTCACATACCTCCATGATTGAGAAGGGGTCGTGCCACACACCTTCTTACACAATCTCATCCTTTCTCTGTCCAATTTCATGACTCCAGACTAAACTGCTATGCTAAATCTTACATATAATCCACTGTTAAAATCTAGAACACACTTCCATTAGCTATTTTCCAAACTTCCTTTGACTAGAGCATTTTCAAAGGTATTGTGTATTTGGGGTTTAGAATGTTCAGCCTCTAAATTGAGACCTGGATGATTATTTATATTATATATTATTATATTATATGTATTATTATATATATATAAATATATATATATATATTATATATATATATATATATATATAATATATATATATATATATATATATTATATATATATATATATATATAATATTAAATATATATATATATAATATATACAATATTATATATATATATATATATAT
>JABUQX010024358.1:32500-39954 GCA_015478945.1 Trachelipus rathkii
AAAAAAGGGCAGCCGCTCTGATCCTTCCAACTATCGCCTTATAGCTTTCACTTGTATTCATCTAAGATCTTTGAAACTCTTCTTAAATCTCATTTCCTGGACTCTCCTTAACTCTCATTCCCTTCTTTCAGATCATCAGTATGGCTTTTTCGATGCTCGAGGTCACTGGTGACCACACTAATCCTATCTTACTGATTTAATGGTCTTCTGTCCTTAGGGACTATGGGGAGTCTTGGGTGGTGGCACTCGATATATCAAAGGCTTTTGATCGAGTATGGCATGCATCGCTACTCTCAAGCTCCCTTCCTTTGGTTTCCTCCTTCTCTTTGCTTCTTATGTCTAGTTTCTCTCTGGCCGCTCCATATCAGCACTCGTTGATGGAGCGACTCCTTCCTCCTTTCCTGTTAATTGTGGTGGTTCCTCTGAGGTTCTGTTTATCTCCAACTTTATTCTTTACTTTTCACAAACGATTTAGCTGCACTTCTCACTCTGTTCACTCTTATCCAATGACTCAACTCTCCATCCTTCCACTCATTTCAAATCTGCTCCCCACTTTTGCATCTAGAGTTGCTCTCGTTCTTCAGCTTCTGATTCTATTCTTGCCGACCTGGATATGATTTCCCGGTGGGGCCGCTACAACCTTGTGAAATTCAACATCTTTGAAATCCACAAATTCTTTACATCTCCCTCCCAAAAACACCTCCTAACTTTTCCTATTTTTTTCGACAGTTCTAACGTCTCACCTTCGGACAACATAAACATTCTTGTCTGAATATAAACAATAAATTGTCTTGGAACCTCATAATCACAACGGTTGCTAAGGTAGCCTCAAGAAACTGGGAGTTCTGTTTCGGCTGCGAGACTTTTTTTCTTTCTGCACAGCTATCTCCAGTTATATAAGGACCTTATTTCGCCTAGTTTGGAGTACTGTTCTCACACTTGGGGTGGATCCGGTTCCACCCTTCTTTGGATAGGGTTGAGTCCTAAGGTTAAGAGACTAATTAACTGTCCCCTACTTTCTACCTCCCTGACCCTCTATCTCTGCAACGTGACGTTGGCGCACTATCTCTTTCTATAGGTATCTAAACAACGGTAGGTGCTCAGAGGAGTTGGCCACTCGCATTCCACCTCAATTGCGTCGCCCTCGCAATACAAGGGGTGCATGCTCTTGCATGCATTTTGCGTGAGCATTGAAAATCCTAGACTAGTTCGTTGTAGTGACGCCTCTTTTCCAGCCACTACTGTTCTGTGAACTTTTTCCCATCTTCCGTTTTCCAACTGTATCTAATCTTCCACTTTTTAAAACCCAGCAATGCGCAAAGCCTGAGAAATTTGCATTAGGCTTGGGCTTGGGTGGGTTTTCCGTTATTTTATTTTCTGCCCCCTCCTTGAAAAGGGCCCAGCCCGTGAGTGGGGGTAATCTGTAAAAAAAAAAAAGAAAAAAAAAGTATATATAATATATATAATTATATATACCTCCATATATATATATATTATATATATATATATATATATATATTATATATATATATATATATGTGTATCATATTTTGTATATATTTTGTATATATATTAATATATATAATATATATATATATATATATTATATATATATTAGGGATGTGCAGGATTGGTTTTCCAACCGCTTGATACCAATCTATTTGCTACAGAAAAATTCAACGATATCAACATTCGGCGTCTTTTTGCCGACTACGTATCGAAGGGGATTTTCCATGAACGTGAAGACATCATCATTCGTCACTCGAGAGAAAGGTGATTTCCAATTTAAAATTGAAAATTTTAGAAACTTATTTTTCAAAAAAATAAATTACTATTTTATATAGCCAAATTTTGTAGCCAATATGGCGAAAATCTTTGTCATTTGTCAGATCCTACAAGGGCCTTTGACATTTTTCAATATTCTAAAAAAAATAGAATTCATTTAGTGATACGGGATAATGGACCAAACATGGTAGCTGGTATAAGGGAGAGTGGCTTGCTATCAATTTCATGTTTATTCACATGTTGCAACTATGCATTCACGATCAATATTATGTCAGAAGTCTGTAAAGATATTTTATTTACTTGCAGAACATATCCTCTCATTTTCACCATCCAGCAAAACGGAAGCTGCAAAGCTTAAAACTTTATAGATGCAGTGAATGTCAAACCGCATAAATTAATTCAAGACGTTTCTACATGCTGAACAGAACTTATGATATGCTTAAAAAGATTTTGAACAAAAGTTCCCCTATCCATATACGCCGCTGAATGCAATCAGAAATGTTGACTGATTTTTTCAGTGGCAACATCATTCATGTACTTCAAACATTTGAGGACATGACTAAAAACCAAGCATTAAACGTGAAGTAACAGTCGCCCAAGTGATCCCTTCCATTTTAGCAGTAAATCTATTTTTAAATAAGGCAATTAAAAGCAAAAGCTTCACTCGTTGAAGAGCTTAAGAAATCAGTAGAAAACAAGACTTTCTAAAGTTTCTATGTGATAAATCTTTGTGTGTAGTTACTTTCTTAGATCTTGCGATTCAAGCTAATTTTTCAACATGAATCAAATGAATCAGTAAAAAATATGGTTCATTAAGGCACTGATAGAAATGCAGAAATATTTTGCACCTGTTTGCAGACGGTTGACGATGCTTCACGTAGCGGGGAAAGTGAAGCTGAAGGTTCCATTTTTCACTTCTTTAATGGATTGTTTTAAGAAATTGTGGCATCAAAAATCGTCATACAGAAAGAAAGTGAGAGTGAAAAAAGAAAGTCCCATTCTTCTGACGAGGTGATATTATTGTACATAAAAAGTAAAAGGCTACATACAGGGAATTACATCAAGAAATAAAAAAATATAAATTTGCCTACTTTGACCAGTGAGACAATGATATTCCCCTTCAATTGGTGGAAAACACTGGAAATAGTTTTATGAATTGAAAAAACTAGCAACAAAATAGTTTCAGCTCCACGACATCAGTCGAAATTGATTGAGCTCATGCTCATGACAAAAAATTTATGAAGCCCAAGGCAATAGTTATTTACCATTTAAAATTTAGAAGGGCTAATGTTCTGTCATTTTAACCTTAGAGCTTATTCAATTGAAGTTTAGTTTAATTAATATCTTTTAACTACGAAACTTTTCAATTTCCATTTAATTATTTTTAATATGTGATGGTTTGCTATAGGTAAGAAACAATTTATTTACTTTTTGTTTTATACTTGTATATAACACTGGTAACATGAAAATTTCTTGACGGGGTTTTTGCAATTGATTATTGTAATGTGCTGATTCCAAAAATGTAATCAGTTTTTTGGCATATACATAGCATTTTGTGAGATAATTGTGTTGTAACACAGATTTGTAATTTTATGATTTTTACCTTTTTCAAGGGGGTCTTTTGCACATTATATAATATATATATATATATATATATATATATATATATATATATATATATATATATATATATATATATAATATATATAATATATATATATATATATATATATATATATATTATATATATTATATATTGGATATATGAGGGGAGAGAAACAAATCGCAATGAATTATGATCATGTCTTTGATAGATTATGTTAAACATATAATCCAACTATGAATAGAGTAATACGGGACAACAATGAATGTAATAGAAGAAATGGGTTTAGTTACATGTTAAACATACCTACGAATGGTGTAACTTTCTCTGTAGACGATCTAACGTGCAATAGCGTATGGATATCCTCATCAAGCTTCCACACAATAGTCTGCCATCATTAGGACATTACGGAACATTAGATTAAGAGACAGTAAAAAGCACACCATGGGCCTATGCGAGACTGGCCCAGTCAAACCCACTACCCAAACAGCTCAGCAAATCCACAAAGCCACCTAGGGCTTGTCAAATTTGTTTGTAAACTAACAAATCACCAATTTGGCTTAGTCAAAACTAATGATATATAAATATGAACCCAAACCATCCACATGCATTAATAACTAAAGTTATGGTCACCCATGCCATCTAACAATAACTGCTATAAACTAAAAACCCGCCAATTTGGCTTTCGTCATATATTATATGAATACCAACCCATCCATAAACTTGAATCTAACCGTTTCTCTTCTTAAATGTTTGCAAATCGAGTCACACTTCAACAAAACCTCCTCTGGCAGCTATTCCAAAATTTACAACCCTATTACTGAATGCAAGTTACTTTCTTATATCAAGATGGCATGCTTTCTTCTTAATTTTCTTATATGCCCCCTGGTACCTGTCCATTTTCTACTATGAAAAATTTATATTGGTTCTCTATGTTATAAATAGAATGTAAATTATTTTGTAGACTTGGTATCATGTCCCCTCGAGGAAATCGCCTTTTTACAGAAAACATTCCTAACTCCTTAAGCCTCTCCTCATAGCTCTTACCTCAAACCCAGAAAATAATCCTTGTTGCTCTACGTTGCACTCTCTCTAGCATATCTAAGTCTTTCTTTAAATAAGGGTCCCAAACCTTGTGCACATACTCTAATTACTGGCCTAACATAGCTATTTTACAGTTTACTTATTACTTCCTTGCTCTTGTAAACAACATTGCGATTTATTATGCCCAGCATCTTATTAGCTTTATTTCTACTTCCAAACATTGATTAGCTACTTCAAATTACTGCTATAATCACAGCTAAATCTTTTTCTGGTTCCACAGACTCAAGAGCCACTCCCCATTCATATTGTAGTTAAAAACTTTTATTTGAAGTAACCTGGTGAAGAACCTTCAACTTTTTACTACTTAAAATTCATTTGCCACTTATCTCCCCACCCAAGATCATTTTGAATCTTTTTGCATCCTTCACTATTCCTAACTGAGGTGGCCACTTTAGTATATATCATCTGCAACTTAGAAACCTTGCATTTAAAGTCCCTGATCTAATCATTTATTTATATGAGGAACAATAGTGGCCCAGCACTGAACCCTGTAGGACACCACTCTTCACTATCTTCCCATGATGATTTATTCCCATTTGGTTGTACACACTGTTTTCTTTTCCACAACCACTCTTTAATCCAACCATGTACCACTCCACCTATACCACATTGCAATAACTTTTTCATCAGCCTTATGTGGGGAACCTTATCAAAAGCTTTCCTAAGTCTAAATATATAATATCAACTGGATCTCCTCGGTCAATGCAGTCAGCAATGTATTTCATAAACTTTCAAAAGGTTTGTCTGACATGATCTACCCTTCCCAAAACCATGCTGGGAGTCATACAATACCTTGTTATCTTCTAAATATTTTTCTCTATTATGATACCTTTTCAGTAACTTTTTTCCCAGAACCTTATACAACCAGAGATTTAAGCTTAACTGCCATAATTTCCCAAATCTTCCTTACTACCTTTCTTATAAATAGGCACAACATATGCTGTTTTCCAGTCATCTGGTACCTCACCAAATGTTATAGATCGCTTAAAATTAAATACACTGCCTTGCCAAATGCTAAAACTTACCCTCTTTCAGAAATTCTTACCATATATACCATCGGGCCTGCAGCTTTAACTTGGATCAATATGAATCTAATAAACGTTAATACTTTTTACTATCAAATACAAATTCTGTAATCTATTTGTTACATGCATACAAGAACTATTAGTCTCTGAACTATTATCTAAATCTTTCCTCTGTAAACACTGAAGCCAAAATAAGCATTGAAAATGTTGACCCAACTCCTTATCTGAACTCACTAAATTTTTTTCTCATCAATTTTTAATTGGACCAATTGTCCTATTCCCTTACTTTTAAATTTATAAAAGCTAAAAAACTTCTTCCTTTCGGTTTCTGACTTCTCGACCCTTTGCAAATTAATTTCCTGCCTCTCTCTTTGCCTTTTCTTATTGACTGGTTAAGTTCATTTTATTTTTCCTAAATAATTTTCTAAATCCATCCTTTCCTATTACTACCCCCTTGAAATATTTTTAAAACATCTGCGTTTCATTATAATTTTTCTCTCTTATCTCCTCTATTCCAACATGTATCCACTATTATTCCACCAGCATATACAGGTTTTTCCTTGTCTTTGCGTCTTCTTTTTTTCGCTTCACTACTAATATTTCGAGGGTTTGACTAATCATTCTTTCCGCTTAATAGTAATACTGACTGGAGAAATAAGCATATTTAAAGATAAAACAAGAACCGACTGCCCAATACTGTTTTAGTGATCATTATGTGGGCAATTTTAAATCACAAATTTTAAATAAATGTATAGTTCAGTCATTATTTTTTAAAAGATATAAACACATTTAGGGGTAGTGTCTACACGAAGCTAATTCTTGGGTTGGATTGAAGAGTGATAAAAGAGAAAACTAGTAAATTGTGAAAAAAAGCCAGGAATTGTTTTATTAAATTTATGGAGTCTTGTGGTAAGATAACTTCAGGGTTTGATATCATTTACGCAGTCAGTTATTATAATCTAAGAAGACAATTAGGTAAATTTCCAACCTTTTACGCAATCTAATTGGATAAAAAAAATCCGCGCCCTAATGAGTACGGGAAGAGAATCAATAAATGATAATATCTTTTCCTGACCTTAAATGTGCAATTGGGGAATACCAGTATTAATCAAGAACTGAAGAAGTTTTAGCCTTTTATAAATTTAAAAGTGAATAAGGAATAATTTAAAATGATGAAATTTAGTGAGTACTCATTGCATATATAGAGTTGGAAATCTAATTTCAAATTATCAGGTGTTTAAAAATGAGCCTTAAATTCCTATAATGTTCTCTCTTCCAAATGTGTTAATCTTTCACTCTACGAAAAGACAAGCAGAATAAGATCATTTTCCAATCATTAGTTTAATATTAAGTCTAATAGTGTAGCATATTCAGATGCGAGTCTAAATCATTCTTGGTTTTGTAAATGCTGTGTTATCTAACGGTAGCCTTCATCTGTGGGATTTTTCAAAATAGTAAGTTATCTAGTATGATTTTTTATTGGGGCTAATTTATGAAATGCGGAGGAAGCTGGATCTGGTACGGATCCATATTAGATTGCTATAAGGTATCTGACACCGAAGTTATGTATAGGTGGGAGCCCATGGTTTAGGGAAATTTATAGAGATCATCTTCCGTATTGCAGTGTCATGACTGATTAGTTTTTTTTTCATTACTTGTAGGCTGCTGTCGTGTTGTCATTGTGCTTTCGTCATCCGGGACAATTTTCATTGTGTTCATCATCAATTCTGTGGAGCTCTGGCGCTTTTTAAGAGAGGTACTAGTTAAAGAGTTTATGGGCCGTCACCTATTCTAGTTTAGGATTATGGTTTGTATTGAATATAGGTTATTAAATTTCTAAGCTCATCTACTTGATTTCAATATCAGTGATTATTTTTATAGAGTCAGTCATTATGTTTACATGGTGTGATTGAATATGCTTTTAACATAAACGCACA
>JABUQX010024359.1:0-7500 GCA_015478945.1 Trachelipus rathkii
AGTATATGGACGAGAGGACGTGGAGAGAGGAAGGAGTAGGGAGAGAGAAGTAGAAGGAGAGAAAAGAAAAAGGGTGGGTGAGCAGGAGAGACAAGACAGACAGAAGAAAGTGAGAGAAGAAAGCAGAGAGATTCAGTCTGTTTGTTACAATTTGTTTCCATAATACTTTATCTAGTATCACGTTTTAATATTTAATTAATGAAAAATGCTTTTCTTCTTTTTTTGATAAATAAAAGTTTGTTAATTATTAATTATTATTATATATATTATTATATTATTATTATTAATTATATTATTAGTTATTATTGTGATGTGTATTGTGTTGTATATTATTTAATTATTATTATTTATTATTTATTATTATTATAGGTTATTTATTGATTATTATATATGTATTATTATAGTGTCATATATTAATTTGATCTATATTATTGTGAATTATATTATTGATTATTATTCATATTATTATTATTATATTATTATTATTATTGATTATTATTATTATTATAAAACCTATATTTTAATTATTTATTATTATTATTATTATTATTATATTATTATTATTATATTATTTTTATTGTATTTTTATTATTATTATTTATTATTATCATCATTATTTCACACACATATATTATTATTATTATTATTATTATTATTATTATTATGTATTAATATTATTATTATTATTTTATATATTATATTATTTATTATTATTATTTATTATTATCATTATAATAATAATAATAATAGTAATAATTAGAATATAATAATAAAATATATTCTAATAATAATAATAAATAATAATAATATTAGTAATAATAAAATAATAATAATAATAATTTATTTTTATTATTATTATTATTATTATTATTATTATTATTATTATTATTATTATTATTATTATTATTATTATTATTATTATTATTATTATTATTATTATTATTATATTTTAATTATATTATTATTATAATTAATAATAATAATAATAATAATAATAATAATAATAATAATAATAATAATAATAATAATAATAATAATAATAATAATAATAATAATAATAATAATGGTATTGTAATATTAGTATAAATATTAGTCTATCTTCTTTAAAGATATTTTTATTCAGGTTTGACATTAAGATTAAATGAATAATAAAAAAGATGTTTTATAAACCCTAATATCGGAGAAGTCCAAATATACTTTTTATTTCGTGGCGAAATTTGCAGAACAACAGAGTCGAGAGGCAGAGGGCAAGGGTTTGACCTCTTCGTCCGGATCCTAGGTAATAATTACCTAGAGAAGTTCCCTCTCCTGAAATAGGGAGGGGTGAGCGACAATTTTTAGAACCCAAGTGATAGAGAAGTTCCCTCGCCTGAAATAGGGCAATGCCCGTGAGGCGTCAACTTTTATATAATAAAATAAAATAGTTTATCAATTTATATTTGACTCTAATTGAATTTTAAAAAAAACATTTTAAATTTTAAGCAATTTTTTTGTTATGATTATTATTATTATTATTATTATTATTATTATTATTATTATTATTATTATTATTATTATTATTATTATTATTATTATTATTATTATTATTATTATTATTATTATTATTATTAGCAGTAGTAGTAGTAGTAGTCAGTAGTGTATGTAGTAGTAGTCATAGTAGTAAGTGCAGTTGTAGTAGTAGTAGTAGTAGTAGTAGTAGTAGTAGTAGTAGTAGTAGTAGTAGTTGTAGTAAACTTTATACGTAATTTAAGAGGTCCTAGACTCGGCAACCCCATTACTATTGTATGTGTTGGCTGGGTTGTAGTGGTTTGTGATTGAATGTTGGGACTGGTGAATAAATGTCTTCCAGCAAATTATATTAGATTATAGAAAGCTTCCTACAAGAAACCTTTTATTACGGTCCATCCTAGTAATAAAGTAACAAAGTAACAAAGTAACAAAGTAACAGAGTAACTAAGTAGGTAATGAAAGTTCGAAATCATGAACATGGGTAGAAAGGATGCGAACCACTATATTACGAGAATGTCTCATAATTTTAAATAATTTGCCCCCCCCCAAAAAAAATTATATAAAAAAAAAAGAAAGAAAATAAACTCAAAGATTTAAAATGTTTTCAATTTCTTTTGTTTAAAAAAGAAAACGTCAGTCATATATCACAGCTTTTTAAATAATTTGTAAATAACAAAATTAAAAAAAAAAAAAAAAAAAAAAAAAAAAAAAAAAAAAAAAAAAAAAAAAAAATTTAAATCTACTTAAAACATTCACTACAAAAAAAACTAATTTAAATAAAAAAGAATAACACGAAATCAATAATTCCCATCTGCTGCTATCGCATTTTTAATTTAATTAAAAAAAAAGTTGGAAGATGATAATCTCCTGCTAATACTTAGTGCCTTTTGATATCGGTTCAATACTTCTGCTTAACTCTTGACTCCTTATAATATTAGACATGACCAAACTTCCAGCCTTTTTTACTTCTTTTACGCACGCGAAAATGTCATGATTAAATAAGAGTAACGACTTTTATTATAATTTTGAAGAATTCTCTTAGAGCTTTGTTTAATTTAAACGCACACACGATACATACACACACTATACACAGCCATTTTAATATTATATAAAAAAATAAATTTGAAATAAAACATGTTAAAAATATAATATATTATTATTAAATATTTTAATTTTATAACAATAATAGGTTTAGAACCTTTTTTTTATATATATAAATATATATACTATAATAATATTATATATATATATATATATTCATTTATTTATTTAATTATTTATTTATTTTTTTCCCCCTGGGCTCCCTTTATTTGGGGGGTCTATAGCATTTTCAGAAACCCAGCGACCTCAACCGGGCGGAGCCGCAGGTCTCTCAAGGAGGAAATTTGATTAGATGTTCTGTACTGGAGCGGGTAGGAGCCATCTTAAAGAGAGGTGATCGACGGTCTTCAGCCTTCTATTAGGCATCGTCGACAGAGTGGAGAAATGATATCTTGGAGTTGGAACCTGTGTCTGTATTCCTGGAGGCCTAGGTGATGCCCAGATATCAATCTAGAAAGTGAAATTTGCATCTTTCGCGTGAGTTATATGTTGTGAATTGGGAGATTGGGTGTGATGATGTCAGCCTGTAAAAAGGTTAAACAGGGAATGCATGACATAAATGCGCCACTGAGAGGACTTCGTTTCTAATTTACGGTTTTTTGAGATTTGTATGTTTGCTGCGACACCTTGTGACATAACAGTCCAGATATGATAATTGGCTAGCTATATTTTGTGATGTTGGGGAAGTGATTATAGATTTTTGGTTATGAGTTTGTTCTGTATTTCTTATTTTGATACTATGTAACAGCTTGACTTAAATAACTAGCTAGGAAGTAATTTGTTCTGTGGGATGGAGTTTCTTTAATCCGTTTATTGCTTTTGTGATGTTTGTTAGAGCTGTTGAGGTGGAGTGGAATTTTTTGAAGCCATGTTGGTCGATTTTGGAGTGAAAGCAATTGGAATGTCGTGAGTTACATATCTTTTTCCCATTATATTGCAACGTGTGAAAGGATGGGAATGGTCGATTATGAGAATGGAGGTTGCGGTCTTCTCTGGTTTTTAATTTGGGTATGATTATGTTTTTTTTCTTAGTATGATGGTATATAGTGATGTTGAACCAAGGATTTGATTGAAAATGTTTGTTACCACAAATAAATTGATGAGTGTGTGTCCACCACCTTTTAATGTGATTGTAGTAAAATGTTGTTACATGGCCAGAGAAAACTTTGAGAGATGTGTTAGTTTTCTATTAGTGAAGTTAATTCTAACTTGAAATAGGTATACTTGATTTTATAAATTTTTTTTTTTAAGATTCCGTATTCTTTCTGTTTTTGTGGTGAGTGGGTTGTTGGAGATATTTGTGTATAGTGTTGGCAAGGATATTTGCATCGATTGTTTGGTGCGAGGAGAGATTTATATATGTCCTTTAATCGCTTAATCACAAAATCTAGTTTGTGGGGAGTTGTTTTGAGTAGTTTATTGAGACGTTTTATTACCTGCCATGTTCTTTTTTCTTCAGGCTTCCCCATATTGTCAGTTAGGTGTTCTTTGAATTTTTCTGTTTTATGGGTGGAGTGAGATTGGACGATTTGTCGTCGTGTTAAGGAGTTAATGAGCAGATTAGATTCTGGGTATAATTTTTTTCGATGTCTAATGATGTTCCTTTGCTTTATCAGGTTGGAATTTCGCTGTTAATGAGGGGTTGTAGTGTTTTTTATGGTCCTTTGGTAAATAAAGGTTGGAGGTTTTGTATTAGTTTCGGTGAGTTCATCTTATAGCCCTTATATAGGGAGAGGGAGTTGTTGATTCCCAGTGGCGGAGGTGATTTTCTATGTATTGGGCGAATATTTGCCAATTTGGCTTTTTGTAGTTTGTAAAGTTGACTGGCTTAAATTAAGGTATGTTAATTTTGTTGTTGTATATAATGATATATCGGGATGTGGTCGCATGGGATCTATTTTGTGTTCCACGCTATGTGGGTGAAAATAAGAGAGGAGAAAGTTGATGTCTGGGGAGGGATGTTTGTGTTTGATTTGCTTGGATGAATTTGGGTGGGGGGGTTGTTGTAATTAGTACATTTTAAGGTATTAATTCATCGAGACGGAATTTCTCTTGCTATCTGTGAGGTGAATTTCCTTGTACCAGTTTGTGATGGGCGTTGAAGTCAGCCCAGATCATTATATTGTTTAATGTATTGAATGCGATTAATTTGGGTTTGTAGTTTTGCGTCTGGCAATGTTGAGATTTGGGATGAGGGAGGTAGTTTAATTATGTGTGGTATTGATATTATTGATGGGATAGTAGATGATGATGTTAGGATAGGTGCTATTTAATTTAGATTAAGCTGTGTTTCTGATGTAAAATCGTGTTATATAGTTAAGAAGGTTGTTTTGATTAGTGTTAAAAGTTAGGTGAGGTTTCTGGTTGAATGAGCCTGAATAAAATGGAGGTCATATCCATAAAATGGAGTTCTTGGGGTATTTTTTGGTGTATGGGCTTCTGGTATTAGAGCTATGTCAATTTTGTGTTGTAGAGAAAGATAGTTAATGTCTGATATGTTTGTTGTTAAGCTATTTATATTAATTTGTGAGATTTTTATTGTTAAATTATAATTATTATTCTTATTTTTCAAGTTGTTTGGTGGTGGGGAAGTTGAAGAGGGGTTACATATAAAGCCAATCCATGTGTGGTTTTGATAGGCCAGTGTCGCAAAAAATGGAACATCTGTTTTTATGGATCCATTTATTGCAGTGGGAACATTTTATAGATGGTTTGGTTTTTTGTTATGTGTTTGTGTGCAGATGGACAAGAGGGGTATACTTTGAATGTGTCTAGGGTTCAGGTGCAAGATCGTTCCAAATTATTTACGGATAATGGTATAGGATATTGAATTAAAAGTTATTTTTTTTTCGTTAGTATTATGAAGTTGTGATACGGAGGGGGGAGAGGTTGGTGGCTTTGGAGGTTATGATGTGCTGGCGACCTGAAGGAATGAGGTGCAAACGAACACAACTTGCTACCCAAAAAAAGAAATACAGAGCATAAGAGCTATGAGAGTTCTTGAACAGGGTGGGCTCAGTGCATTTTGATACATGCTGGGGCTTATTAACATAATTATAATAGTTAAATCTACAATAAATTGATTATAAATTATTGATAGAAGTGATACAATTGATATAAATGAGCGACTAGTTTACAGAGGTTAAGTCATTATGTGAGTATATAATAATTTTGGTAAAACTAAAGGAAAATTAGGAGATTAATGATCTTAGACTTGGAGTCGTTCCTTTCAGGATTATTGCTATTGATTGTTGGGCTTCGACTCTGTTTCCTCCAACAGAGGAGTGTGGGCTTCCTTCCTTAACGACCATAAAATCACATAGATTGGGGATGTATTCGGGTCTTTGAATCTGTTGAAAGTGGAAATTTTTCCCCTTCCTTCAGGACTTCATCCAAACCATAGTAGATCTCGTCTACGCTACATGAAAGCAACACCGAAACCTATGGACATATATAATATATATATATATATATATATATATATAATATATATATAATATATATATATATAAATATATATATATTAGTATATAATAATATATATATACTATATATATTATATATATATATATATATATAAATATATAGTATATATATATATATATAATATATATATATAATATAATAATATAATATATATTATTATATATATATATATATATATAATATATATATATATATATATATATATATAATATATATATAATATTATATATATACATATATATATATATATATATATATATATATATATATATATATATATACATATATATATATATATAAATATTTCATATATAAATTTTAACTTTTTAAGATATGTTTTTACATTAAATTAATGTAACATTATTTAATTAAAAAATATTTAAAATTTGAGAAAAAAATTCCCAAATTTTTTATAAATAGCATCATATTTATATTATAATATATAATATATATATATAATATACTGTCTATTTTATATTGCTTCAATAGAATGTATTATATAACTGTATATATATATATTAATAGTACTATATATATATAATTATATAAATAATAGTATATATATATATATATATATATATATATATTGATATAATATATATAATATATATATTAATATATAGTATAAATAAATATATAATATATATAATAATATATATATATATATATATATATATATATATAATAATAATAATAATAATAATAATAATAATAATAATAATAATAATAATAATAATAATAATAATAATAATAATAATAATAATAATAATAATAATAACAATAATAATAACAATAATAATAATTAGTGTTTTGAATTAAGTTTCCACCCTGCTGGAGCGTGAACTCTTTCAACCTTTGCCGAAGAAATGGGATCCACCTCAACCTTCAAACTATTACCTTAACCTCCATTCTTTCTAAAGTTTTCTAATATAAGATTAAGAGAAAACTTTCAGAAACTTCTTTAAAGCTTCTAATCTTGTCTCAGACTGTGAGAATGGTTTCGATAGAAAACGCTAAGCTCATACTCATGATCTTCTTTCCCATCTCCCTTGATACTCATGATGTTCTTTCCCTTCTCCCTTGATACTCATGATGTTCTTTCCCTTCTCCCTTGATACTCATGATGTTCTTTCTCTTCTCCCTTGATATTCATGATCTTCTTTTCCTTCTCCCTCTTCTCCCTTGATACTCATGATCTTCTTTCTTATCTCCCTTGATACTCATGATCTTCTTTCCCATTTCCCTAGATACTCATGATCTTCTTTCCCTTCTTCCTTGATACTCATGATGTTCTTTCCCTTCTCCCTTGATACTCATGATCTTCTTTCCCTTCTCCCTTGATATTCATGATCTTTTCCTTCTCCCTCGATACTCATGATCTTCTTTCCCTTCTCCCTTGATACT
>JABUQX010024359.1:20000-25000 GCA_015478945.1 Trachelipus rathkii
AAAAACCCAAATATAACATTGTTATTTGTAGATATTTGATTATCACTGGCCAACAAAGATTTTGCGGCAAAACATTTGAAGGTCATTTTATAGGTAACTTGTTGCCCTGATTCCGAATATGACCTCCGTTTTCCTAGATTGGCTCTAAAAGTTTTTGAGATACAGGGTGGTCACAAAATACATTAATAACAACAAATTTATGTTTAGGTTTGTAACGTAATTCACAAAAAAAAACACGAAAGATATATATCAAATTGTTAATGATTAAGTACATAAAATGCTAATAGGTCAAAACATTCAATTCAGTACAATAAAATCACAATTAATGCATTACAAATCGCTGTCTATATGATTGTCTTCTGTGTGCAGAATGTGGACAATCACGTTGAAGGCTCCAACAATAGTCTGCCATCATGTGTGTATCCCATCTTCCTTGGTATCATCTTTCTTCCATCTCCTTGATATCTTGATGAAACCTCTCCCTTGTTCCTCACTATAACATCCTAGATTATCCGGAAACCGATCTAAGTGACTATGTAGAAAGTGGACTTTTATGCTCATATTAGCATTCAAATTTTTGAAGTCTGAAAGCATTTTCTGTACGAGTTCTACATAGTTGGCAGATTTATGGTTGCCCAAAAAGTTCTGAAACAACCAAGACAAAACTTTTCCAGGCAGATGCTTCAATATCAGTCATGGAATTTATGAAATTGTCATCCTTGATGATTTGGCGAATTTGAGGGCCGCTAAAGATTCCAGCTTTGAGTTTCTCCATACTCAACCCTGGAAAAAATCTGCAAATATATTTGAAACATTCACCATCTTTGTCTAGGGCCCTAACAAATTGATTCATCAGTCCTAGTTTGATGTGGAGTGTTGGGAAAATAATTTTTCCCCTGTCAACCAGTGGTTCGTTAATGATATTTGATGCCCCTACAGTCATATTTTCCCTAGGCAGGCCATACAACTTTTTTTCCATTGGTCTTCTTTAGCCCTACTATCCCACAAGCATATGAAAACAAGGGTACTTAGTATATCCGCTTTGCTGCCTAAGTAAGATGTTGACCATCTTCAAATCAACGCATATAGACCACTGGTGTTCATTATATCTAAGCTTCTGCAAGATCATTCTTTTATTTTCATATTAATCTTTCAGTTTTGTTGAGTGACCTTTTGGAATCGATGCATAACTATTGCCATTGTACAATAAAACACACTTCCAGCTTCTAGTTGAAGACTAATCCATATAACAATCGCCTAATCTTTCTGATCGGGTATTTTAGGTAGACCCATTTGGAGTAGAAGTCCAGGGATGTTCCTACAGTATACTAAAGGTCTTCTTCTTCAATGAAAAATGGAAGAAGTACTACCTCTCTTGTCCGAAAAAAAGTTATTTACATTCGGCCTTGAGACAGTTCTTTTCACTTAGTCTAGATGCTAAAAGCTCAGAATCTTGCTTGGAGAGACTTAACTCTCGTACTAAATCATTGATCTCTTCCTGGGATAACTGTTGCTTTGTAGAAGTACTTTCTTCATATTCACTACCACCATCTGCTAGCGTGTGGCACACCAAATCCTGGATATCTTCTTCATCAGACAATGCTTAGGTCTGGGAGTGTAGTGAACACTGGATGGGGACAACGTCGGGGTGTGGTACAGGTCGCCTTGCTGATTCCAAAAATCCGGAAAAAAAAAAAAAAATACTCAAATTTACGTTTCTTGTAACGATTGATCCCTTTCATTAACAAAACAAAAATAACAGTCACTGTGGTGATTCTTTGGCTCCCGCCATACCATAGGCACAGCAAATTTTAAACCTTTTATTCGTGCAATTTTTCCACTGACGAAGATTTTCGACACACGTTTTACAGACCAATATGGGAGCCCAAGACTTATCTTGGTCTCTGAGTTTCATTCCAAAGGTAATGCCAGATATGGCTGCTTCACAAAGTTGTAATATTTTCTTCTTCGGTTCTCCCTGGCAATATTCACACAGATGTAAGCAGAATAACATTGGGGTTATTCAACAGGCTCTTCGTGAAGTACTACTCATAGTGGTTCTGAAAATAGAAAAAAAATAAAGTACTATATAAAGGTAAGCCCCTTAAAAAAGAAATAAAACGATAATTACTGTAAAATATGCATTAAAAAAAGATATTTGTATAAGAGTAAAATCTGGAACACCTGTAATCTCAAGAACGAGAGCAATTCTTGGAACACTAATGTCATTTTTAAATCAGCCTCTCTCGGAATACTATAATTGGCCGGATATGGCACTGGAATCGCAAAAAAAAAATTTTTTTTTTGTTGGCCAGTGTTATATATCAGTTAAATATTAAATATTAAGATAAATTATATAGGAAAAAAATTCTGTGGGACTAGCCTCAGAGCCTCCTATGACGCTACGCCACTGTATATATATATATATATATATATTATATATATATATATAATATATATATATATATATATAATATATATATATATATATATATAATATATATATATATATATATATATATATATATATTATATATATATATATATATATATTATATAATTGATATAATATATAGTATATATATATATATATATATATATATACTATATATATATATATATATATATATATATATATATATATAATATAGTATGACTAGCCTCATATCCCCATATACGATATATATTATATATATATATATATATATATATATGCTTACTTACTTGCTTTGTCGACCCCCATCCTCTCCTTCTACGATACGAGAAGCTGGAGACCTCCAGGTACTTCGCCACCATCGCTGACCGCTGCCCAGTGATCCGATAATTTCAGTCAAGTGAAATTTCCCCGATAAATTTTTTTCCATAATTTCAGTCAAGTGAAATTGTATCTAATACCCTCTAAGGCAGGGCAATCTATTATTATGAAATGTTTGGTGTTTTCGATTGTTTAGGAAAGATCTTTGACAGTAGGGGGGAGGAATCCCCGAGATAATCAAATTTATATTCCTGAAGGGGGGGGGGTGCCCAAAGGGGAGCCGTGAAAGCATTACCAGTGTTTGGCGGTCCAAAATTTGTCCACTATTGGAGAGTTCTGGTGGAAGGTGCCTGGAGTATGGTATTGTTTTGGCATGTGAAGATAGTTTCCTGGGTCAATTGTGTGTGAATGTGCTTAACGATATGAGTGTCAGGTGGTGGTGGTGGTGGTGGAGGGCGGCAGATTGTTATATATTGTAGAATAGTATTTTGCTGGTGTAGCTTTTATATTTCTAAGTGTACGGGGTTGCTACAGTGTTTGATGTAGTAGGTGATCTGTTAATAGGGATCTGCTACAGAATTGACATTGACATGTCGAAATGGGGCCCCTATTGATAGGATTTTTATTTCAGTTTGAAGGTGATGTTTAGGTATGGTGGGGAAACAGCCAGTTATTATCCTAAGGGCTTTATTTTAGACTACTTCTATCTTCTTAATGTCACATTCCGATGCTGTGGTGGACCAGGCGAGAGTTGCGTAGTTTAAAGAGGGGGGAAGAAATTATCTGTACACTATAGAGTTTGTTTCCTTATGTTGTTCCAAATTAAGTTCCTGGTTAATGCCCTTCATAGCCTTTAATTTCTGTGGCTTTGGATGTGATGTTGTTTATGTGGGGGCAAATGTCATATGTGAATCGAATGTCAATCCTAAGATGGTTTGGTTATCTATTAAAAGGGAGTCTATTATTTAAAAGATAAATTGTTGGATGTTTATGTGATTCTCTTTTATCTGGTGTGAATAATGTAATTGAGGATTTTTGGGGTGAGGCTGACATTCTATTATCTGTCAGCCACTGTTCCAGTTGTCTTATATAATGTTGAAGTTATGTGCATGCTGTATTTATGGAGGGGTGTTGAGCGATAATGGTTAGATCATCGGCATAGCTTCTATTTTTTATGGAAGAGGATTCAGGGGTTGGGAGATTGTGCATAAAGAAATTAAAAAGAGAAGGAGAGAGAATGGCTCCTTGCGGATGATATTATATAGTTTGTATGTACGGGAGGAGTGTCGTCCTTGTATAACTTTAACCGTACGTTCTGATAGAAAGTTTGGTACTATTTTTTTTTTTGTCTTTAATGGTCATGGTCATGTTAGTATTTAATATTTTATTTATTAAGATATATCGGGGGTTGTGTCGAATGCCTTGTTAATATCTATTGCAATTAGAATGGGGCTGGTGGGGGGGGGGGAGAATTTTGGTTAAAGCCATTCAGAATATGCTGTGTTAAATCAGTTAGTATAGTGGTTGTGGAATATCTTTGTCTAAATCTATGTTGTGTGCTAGATAGAGGAATATAAGGTAGGATTCTATTGAGTATTAATTTTCGCAATATTTTGGATATTGTGGACAGCAGTAAATTTGGTCTGTTGGAAATGGTGTTGTTGGGTGGTTTACCTGGCTTTAATATAGGAAGTAAGTGAACTTGTTTCCAGAAGGGAGAGAGAGCGTTAGTTTGCCATACCGTGTTAAATAACAAGGTGAAGGCTTCGATAGCCTTGGTTCCCAAATGTTTGAGGTGGATATTAAATATTTGATCTGGACCTACTCCTTGTGAATTTTTTAATTTTTTATTATATTGAGTACTTCTGGGGGATGAATGGGGAGGGGTGGGCCTTCTTGAGCGGTTTACAATTTTTTTAAGTCGTTTAATTATTGTTTGTCTATTAGACGGGATTGTGGATTTGCGGATAATTTTTGAATAGTATGACATGAGGATATTACATTGATTATTTGCACTAAGAATTTTATTGTCTTGTTTGCAGATTGCTTGGTATGTTGGAGGGGTTTGGGTATGTGATGTAAGGATTTTTTTAATTGTGCGAAAAATTTACTTTGTTTTTGTCTTGTGATATATATATATATATATATATATATATATATATATATATGTATATATATTATTATATATATATGTATATATATATATATATATATATACTATATATATAATATATATATATATATA
>JABUQX010024359.1:30000-37500 GCA_015478945.1 Trachelipus rathkii
ATATTTTTGTGAAAATAATATATAATAATAATAATAATAATAATATAATAATAATAATAATAATAATAATAATAATAATATAATAAAATAATAAAAAATATTAATAATCAAATATAATTTATATAATTATATAATATATATATATATAATATATAATATATATATATTATATATATATATATATATATATTATATATAAATATATATATATATATATATATATATATATACTATAATATATTATATAATAATATGAATATATATATATATATATATATATTATATTTATATATAATATTATATATATATATATATATATATATATATTATATATATTATATATTATTATATAATATATTATATATATATATTATATATATATATATTTATTATATATATATATATAATATATATTAATTTATAAGTGAAAGCGAGAGAGAGAGGAAGAGACAGTTTCGTTTGCGCCACATTTCGAAGCATTTAGACCTATTTGAGACACCGAAAATTGCAATTAATACTTTTTGTTTGGACTATTTTTTTGAATTATTTATTATTTACGTATTTTTTATTATTTTTTATTTTATTTCTGTTATTAACAGTCTCTCGTTTGAGAATCAACAAAGTGAGAACGTTACCATTGTCTTAATCCTCTAACATATCGAAATTATATTTTGAACATTTTTATTTGAATTTAATTAGTTTAATATTTTGAATTATTTACGTTATTTTATTATTTTATTTTGTATAACGTCCTCCGTCCTTGAGAATAACAAAGGAAACGTTACCAGCTGAATTCGAAAGCGTAAACATCACGTGTCGGAAGCCAATGCTATCATTTGTTTGATCACGTGGCTTTTTACCTATCGTGCAAACACCTCAGGTCCCTCATTGCTTTTTGATGGTTCACGGTGGTTTTTGTTACTATTGTGCCAAGTGTCGGATGGTTGTGCTCGAGGTCCCCAATTCTATCAGGAAGTGTACCTATATTAGGGTTAGTTTGTATATAGTGTATTGTTGGGGTATATATATTGTTTTTGGTGTGTATAATAGGGTGGGGGGTATATCGTTATGTGATGTTATTAGTTGAGTGTATATATATATATATATATATATATATATATTATATATATATTAGGTTAGTGATGTTGTTATATATAATCAGTGGCGGTTTAGCTATAGCGGTTTGGACGTATATGAGTATATGGTGGGAGTTGTGATTGGGTTAGGTTAAGGGGTAGTGTGTTATAGTGTCATTAATAGGTTGAGTGAGTCTCTGTAGGGTGGTATTATTGATATAGAGTATTATGATATCACAGATTTTACTTGGTACATGTCGGATTTAGTCTTGTACTCATGTCGGGTAGGATTTGTTACACACACACATACACAGATTTACTTACAACACACAGATTTACTTACACTCACACAGATTTACTTATCCACACAGATTTACTTACACTCACACAGATTTACTTACACTCACACTCAGATTTACTTACACACACACACACAGATTTACTTACACTCACCCATAGTCACTTACACTAGCCCATATACACTTACACTGACCCATAGACACTTACACTTACCACATAGACAACTTTGCGATTGGTGTATATTATAAGTTGCTAGGATTTTTCTACTATGAGTTAATGCATCTTTCTAACTCATTTCTACGCTTTCTCTACCTCCATCCAAATAGAGCAAGGAAGCTAATACTTGATGTCTTACCTCTAGCCAATAATTGGAACACCAGGGCGCCGCATGCGCCTTCCGCACAAAGTCAGTCGAACACCGCACCCACAGGTGCGACCCGCCGCGCGAACGAAAAATATATATATACTACGAGTCATTCATTTTTATTTCATACTTAAACTTTCAAAATTTCTTTTCCCCCAAAATATTACACTATGAGTGCATTCATTTTTATTCATACTTAAAAACATCTTTTTATTAAAAACATTTTCGCGAACCTAAAACTGTAACTCATTACAGACATCTTTTATATTTTACTTAATACTTTATAAATTTTTAAAAATTGTATGTAAGAAGAAAAAACCAGAGTGTCTGATGTATAAACATTTTATTTTACTACAATTGTAGAAATTTTATTAAAAACATAAACTTTAACAACACTTAAAGCAGTATCAGTAAATCAATAGAGGTGTTACTACCTAACATTAGTATGCTTTTGTTTTACTGCTTACTGTTTTAACTCATGTTTTACTGCTTTAACTCATGTTTTACTGCTTTAACTTATATGTTTTACTGCTTTAACTCACATATTTATTAACATTACATACCTTAAAGCAGTAATAGTCAGTAGAGTAGTTGATCTAACACCTAGGGGAATTGAGTATGTCTTCTGTTTTACTGGCTTTACTGCTCTTTAAACTTTCTGCTTACTGCTGTTACTTTCTGCTTTCTGCTTTAAACTTATATTATTTGTTTTTACTGCTTTAACACCATATTTTTAACATTAAAATACCTTAAAGTGCATAAATCATATAATCAATTTAGAGTGTTACCTAAAGCCTAAGGGAATGTAGTACAATGGCTTTTGGTTTACTGCTTTACTGCTTTAATCTCACTGCCTTTACCTGCTTTAACTGTTCATATGTTTTTTAACGTGACTTTAATCACTGCACATATTTACTTAACTTACATTTGCCTTAAAGCAGTAAATTCAGTAAATCAATAGAAGGTTTCCGTACACACCTAAGGGAATTAGTAGCTTTTGTTTTACTGCTTCTACTGCTTAACTTTCTGCTTTACTGCTTTACACTTTCGCTTTACTCGCTTTAACTCTGCTTTACTGGTTGTTAAACTTTCTGCTTTACTGCTTAAACTTTCTGCTTTACTGCTTGAACTCATATGTTTACTGCTTTAACTCATATTTTATTAACATTATGTTTTTTATTTTGTTTTATCTTTTTATTTTATTTTTTATTATTTAATTTTTATTATTATTTTTATTTTATTATTTTTATTTTATTACTAATTTTTATTATACCAAGGGAATATGGAGAGGATAAGGAACTGTATTATTATTTAGACAGCACACACGCACTCATATGAACACGACCAACACACAGCACACACAATACCACACATCTCACACACACACACACACACACACACACACAACACACAACGCCACTCACTTTACTACACATAACGTAATAATTTATTGAAACAATTTGTTTTAATTAACGCACGTACATTTATATTAACTCATTCAAATATACTACTAAAATTATTTCAAAGTTTCTAAAAATACTTCTATAATAAATCAATCCAGTATCTTTGAACAAAGAATTTATTATTAACTGTTATAGCTTTTTGTTTTATAACATTTATAACGATCAGACTCTAAATACCTTTCTTTGAATTTTTGATGAAATTTTAAATAAAAACACTAGATTTACGTGCTTAAAGCATAAAGTTCAGCTAAATCAGTAAAGCCAGCCCTTAACAGACCCCCTAAATCAAGCTATGCCTACGTTTGTTCTATTGACTACCGCTTACATCATCTTTAGCCAATGTAATAAGTATAAAAATAACAAAATACGTTCTTCTCTGCTAACATAACATGTATTTCATTAAAATCAATAAAAACCTTATTTAAAAATAGACAATTATTCACACTATCTTGATATAATTTCACGTCGATGTTAACGTAAAAATATTTCTACAAGTTTTTTAAATAATTCGGCGTTTTTTCGTTTAGTTTATTGATTATTATTATCTATTGTAAACATGACAATCCATCACGCAGAAAACACAACAAACCGCACTCCTTAACAGATGCGAAACTGACCTCTCTCTGTAAAATGTGTTGAAATAACTACTTTGAGGCCAAAAATTTAGGATAATTCCTTTTGGCAAGCGCGGGGCGATTTAAGCCTATTCCAGGTCAATAATATAGTTTTCAAACTGACCTTTTTCTGTAAAATGTGGTTCAATAACTACGTTAGGCCTGAATTTAGGCCTAACGTATTTTTGTAGACGGGCTAATTTAACCCTAATACCAGGTCAAAAGGTAATTCCAGTATAGAATCAGAATCATTTGTTATATTATTTTTATAAATATATTTCACACTGAAACATGCTGATCGGTACATCCTTTAATCAGGTAAAGAAATGAAATCGTTTTCCTTACTTGTGAATTGGTGGAGTAGTTTTCCGCCTAAGTTCTAATAACTAACCACCAGGGCACGAGCATAGCGCCCCCAGTCCGCAGTGCGGCGCCCGGTGCGCCGAAGTGCGGGCCGCCGCGTCCCGACCAGCTCACGTACACCGCAGGCGCGATGCGTCCGCGGATCCGGCGCCGCCTGCCCCCGGCAGGCGCATATTGCCCGCGTAACCTCGCCCCGTTCTTGCGCCCCTGGCGCAATATTCCTCAACGAATATTATTTAGAACACACATACACACACACACGCACACTATACCACACAACACCAACACACACACACACACTCACTTACACATATAACGATAATTTATTAAAACATTTTATTTTTATTTTATTCATTCATTTATTTTATTTTACATCAGCCTATTGTTATTATTATTTAGACACACATACACGCACACGCATGCACGATACACACACACACAACACAGCCCCGACAACCACCACAGTCACACACACACACATACGGCACAACTCACTTACACAGTATACGTATAATTTTTAATAACATTTTATTTTATTTTATTATTATACTTAGTGTTATTTATTTCATCCTATTGGTATTATTATTTAGAACACACATACACAACACACACACACACAGCACACACACACACCACACACACACACACACCACACATACGCCTTACACATACCACTCACACACTCGATATTTTTGATGCCTCAACTTTTGATGCCTCAGCTTTTGATGCCTTAACTTTGATGCCTCAGTTTTGATGCCTAAACTTTGATGCCTCAACTTTGATCCCTCAACTTTGATGCGCTCAGCTTTTGAAATGCCGCAGCCTTGTTGATGCCACAACTTTAATGACTTTACGCTTTGGTTACCTCAGCTTTTGTGTTCATGTCGCTTGATGGACTCATCTTTGATGGCGTCACTTTGAAATACACCTATATGATTGATTTCTCTTATAAGCAGTACCACTTTACCATAGACACTTACGCTCTTACAACATACATCACAACACATATTCTCTTATTCAGACCATATCCACATACACAACTAGACACTTACGCTCTCTCCACTAGTCAACTACACTCACAAGCACACACAATATATATAGTATATATATATATTAGTTAATATATAATATATATATAGTATATACTATATATATAATATATAGTATATAATATATATATAATAATAATATATATATATATATATATATATATATATATTATAATTATTTTTCATTCGCGAGGGAATATTGCGCTCGCGGCGCAGCGGCGGGCGAGTACGCCGGAAAATATTGGCCTGCGGGCGCTACGCGGCGGGCGGGGACGTGGCGGGACGCACCAAGGGTGCGGGGTTGGCTGCCTTTGCGGGTGGGCTCATGCTGAGCCCTGGTGTTTAGCTTATATGAACTAGGGAAAACTACTCCGACCAATCAACAAGTAAGGAAAACATTTCATTCTTACCTGCTTTAAGGATCTTACCCGATCCAGCATGTTTCAGGTTTTGAAATATCTTTATAAAACATATAATAGCACAATGATTCTTGTCTATACGGGAATTACCTTTTGGACTGGTATTAGGATTAAATTAGCCGTCTACAAAAAAGCTTATCCTAAATTTAGGCCTATATTTAGGCATAACGTAGTTATTGCACCACATTTTTACAGAAAAAGGTCATTTGAAATATTCCTATATTTTCATTCGCCCCTCGGTTTAACAAAAGGATATCCTATAATTTAGGCTAAAGTAGTTATTTAACACATTTACAGAGAGAGGTCAGTTTCGTATCTGTAGGAGTGCGGGTTGTTGTGTTTCTCGTGATGGATTGTCAATGTACATAGATAATTAATAATTAATTGAATAAATTAAAGAAACCGAATTATTTAATAGAACTTTGAAATATTTTAGTTAACATCGAGTGAATAATATAAATGTAAGTGAATACTTGTTATTTTTAAAAAAACCTAGAATGATATTAATAAAATACATGTTATGTTAGCAGAGAAGAACTTTTTTGTTATTTTTATACTTATTAAATGGGTTTACTGATTGTAAAGCAGTAAATCAATAGAAGAAAAGTGGCCTTGGTGTAGAGGGTGCTAGGGGCTGGCTTTACTGATTTACTGATTTACTTTAACGTACGTAAAATATATGTTTTAATAAAATTTCATAAAATGTTATAAAAGTTAATTTAAAACTTGATAGTATAAATTTATAAACAAAAAGTATTACACATTATAATAAATTCTTTGTTCAAGATAATGATTGATTTATTATAGAAGTTTTAAGAAACTTTGAAATAATTTGTTATATTTGAATGAGTAATAATAATGTCCGGCTTAAATTAAACCACAAAATGTTTAAAAATTATACGTTATTCTGTGTAAGAGAGTTGGTGTGTGTGTGGTGTTGTGTGTGTGGTGTTGTGTGTGTGTGTGTGTGTGTGTTGCGTGTGTGTGTGTTCTAAATAATACTATCAATGCTAATGACGCAAATAACGCGAGGGATAATAAAATAATAATACAAGTTAAATAACTGAACCAAAATAAGTTAAATCGAACAAAAGTAAGTTGAATCGAACCAAAATAAGTTAAATCGAATAAAAAATGTTAATAACGAACGAGTTAACTAGTAAAACATATGAGTTAAAGCATAAAAGCAGAAGCTTAAATAAACATATGAGTTAAAACAGTAAAAGAGAAAGTTAAAGCAGTAAAGCAGAAATTTTTAGAGCAGTAAAGCAGAAAGTTAAAGCATTGTAAAGCAGTAAAACAAAGCAATACTAATCCCTTAGGTGTTAGGTATCACCTCTATTGATTTACTGATTTACTGCTTTAAGGTATGTAAATGTACAAATATGTGATTTAAAGCAGTAAAACATATAAGTTAAAGCGGCAAAAAGTTAAAGCAATAAAGCAGAAAGTTAAAGCAGTAGAAGCAGTAAAAAAAAGCATACAATCCCCCTAGGGTGTTTGAGGTAACACCTCTACTGAGTTTCACTGCTTTAAGGCTATGTAATGTTTAACTAAATATGTGAGTTAATAGCAGTAAAACATAATAAGTTTAACAGCGAGTAAAGCATGAGTTAAGCAGTAAAACATTGAGTTAAAACGTAAGCGAGTAAAAACAAAACATAACTCAATCCTTAGGTGTTAGGTAATCTACCTCTATTGAATCTACTGTTTACTGTTTAAAGGTATGTAATGTTAATGTTTTAATAAAATTCCGTACAATTGTAGTAAAATAAAAATGTTTATTACATCAGACACTCCTGGTCTTTTTCTGTCCTTACAACAATTTTAAAAATTTATAAGTAAGTAAAAA
>JABUQX010024359.1:42500-47160 GCA_015478945.1 Trachelipus rathkii
ATTATCTATCTATATCCTATTAATTTTAAACATGCAAAAAAACGTTCCAAATTCGTATCGATTTGTTGAATGATGTGGAGCAACATATTTTTGAAACTACCATCCTTTCGCCATTACGGTCCGGCCACATTTTGATTTCCTATTTTCTTAATGAAAAGTTGTTATTAATAAATTATTTTTTACTTTTGCTTTTTTATTTAATATATCCTATTAAAAAAATAACCATGCACGAAGAACGTAACGTTTTCAATACAATTTTGTCATCATGAGTTTTTTCGGCTTGGTTTCCTCGGGCGAGCGAAGCGAGCCCTCTGCGCAAAGGCTTGTTTTTTTTCAATTAAAATATTTTTTCATTAGAATATAAAATAGTGAAGCTACATTTTTATTATTAATATGTCTTTCTTGCTTCTAAAATTTGACATATTTGAAGTTGTGACGTTTTTTTTTTTTTTTTTTTTTTTTTTTTTTTTTTTTTTTTTTTTTTTTTTTTTTTTCTTGCAACGTAGCAACGGATGAAGCGATTTTCATGTTCAGACGGTGCAATATTATTATTTTTTTAACCTGTAAATTACAGCCAATAGGAAAAAATGTTTATTAGAGCAGATCAATATTTACCAAGTTACCACCAACACAATTTTATAAATAATTGTATCATTGTAGTAAAGATTTTATTTTAAAATAGTAATAGTTTGAAATAAAATATTTCAATACATTTCATTCGGTGTTAACAGATATTGAAATAAAAAAAAATAAAAATAAAAAATTTAGTTCCAAGTTTCGATACTATTAAACTTAAACTTAAATAAACTTAATGGTAAATTATTAAATCGCTTAATTTTAAAAACTTGATAATAGGTAAGCTTTAGTCACATATATTACAAGTTTTTTTAAGCCTTTTAAAATTGTTCGATTTTAATTTAATCATTACTATCATTTTCATTCCTTTTACTTAATGTATTTTTATATTATATTATTATTATAAACTAAGTATACCACTCATTACGACTATTTTGTAAATAAATTGTCATGGGGATAGCAATTGTCATTTTGTAAGACGAAAATTATTATTATTGTTATTATTATTATTATTACTATTATTATTATTATTATTATTATTATTATTATTATTATTATTATTATTATTATTATTATTATTATTATTATTATTATTATTATTATTATAGTGGTATCATTTCTTTAGATTACCATTATTATCATTATTTTATCAATATTATTATTATTATTATTATTATTTTATTATTATTATTATTATTAATATTTTATTTGTCTTTTTTTTTATTTATTTATCTACATTTATTATTAAACTAATTAATACTTATTTATATATATTATATGATATGTATAACTATTATTATTTTTTTGCCTAAATAGTGTAGATAGTAGTAACTTAGTAGAAATGTTAGTATTTATAGGTCATGTTTCAATTACAATTTATATATTTTAGATTCCTGATTTGGGAGTATAGTAAACATTAGATAACAAACCTCATCTTGTTTTAAACCTTGTATATTATATATATATATATTGATATATATATATATTACTTAATACAATTATCTAAATAAAATATTAGTATCTATTATTTATTGACTATATATATTTTTATATATATATATATTATATATATATGTATATAGTATATATATATATATATATATATAATATATATATATATATATATATATATATATATATTAGTAAAAGATAGCAAGGAAATCACTCGATAGGTATGTCCCCCGATACTGCATCAAAATATCGAATCTTTAATTCTTAGAATTATTTAAATAATTGCCAAGTGTTCATGGGTCGGGGGTACGGGTTTGCTCCTTCCTTCCCATAGACACACTTATTCTGTCATGCATTAATATACCAATTAGTATATTTAATAATTGCAATATGTTATAATAGTTATGCGCACGCCAGCAATCACTTCCTAGCAAGAGATGAAACGGATATCATAGAAAATTTGATGAATATAGAATTCAGTGTTGAGGTATATGTTGAGGGAGTAAGATGTTTGCTTTCGCTTTTGATTTTTTCTTTATTTTTTTTCTCAAATTTCGTTTATGGCAAATATCTTCTAATTCTTCTAAATAGGTTTGCAACAAAAGTTTAATATTTCCTATATTTTTTCGAAGGTCCCTATATTGGACAGTACCATATATATATATATATATACAGTGGCGTTATTTGGGGGGGGGGGCCAGGGGGCCCTGGGCCCCCCCCGAAATTTTCTAGACGCTAAAAATTTTTAGGTAACATATCGCGTTAATAATATGATAAGTGCAGATAGTTAAATTAATTTTTAATAGTAATTCGTCGCTGTCAGGAGAACAAATTTGTAAGTCATTAGTTAAAATTTCCTTAACCTTAAAATGCATTTAGAATTTTCAGCAGTTTTTGGAAGAATGTGTAAGCGGCACTCTGAATCTGACTGAGTATTGACATTGCCTGTTACAAGCAATTAACAAATTCCAAACAGTACAGACCAACATTTCTATTCCGACGTGGTGCACAGACTTAGTTAACGCACCACATTTTTCCATACCATTTTTGGAATGATTTGAATATCAGCATTAGAGAGAGGTTATTTAATTTTCCTTCGCCATTTGTTTCATAACGACCGGTGTAATGTGCCATAAATGAGAAGATAAAAATTGTGTAATATTTAGCAAGGAAATTTCGAAGCCCAAATGAAGATTTAGTAAAAGCAGAAATTGATTTATGGAAGTTGAAAATGGCATCAGCAGGCACAGGGTCGCCGCAAAACTTTAAATAGAATGGACGTAGTTTGTTCTTGTTCGGCAGTTAAATTTCCAAATATTTACATTCTTGTTGCAAATACTGGCTAATATTTACCACTCGCTCTCTTACTGGCTTAAGTAGAAAGAGCTCTTTCAACATTAATACTTCTGAAACTACTTGAGAAAAATACTATTGGAGAACGAAAGGCTTATTGGACTTGCCCTTCTATAGTTTATCCAAATATTTGAAAATCAAAATTGAAGATGTTATGTCAGACTTCGCTTCACTCTCATGTCAGGAGATTAAATTTAACATATTGCGGGTAAGATGATTTTGTAATGTCATATAAATTCCTTCGCCATTTTTTCTTAAAGGAATTTAATATTGTTGTCCTCCCACTTTATATATATATATATATATATATATATATATATTTATATATATATATATATATATATATATATATTATATATATCTAGTATATATAGCTATATATACATATACTATATATCTATATATATACAAGAACGATTTTTTGTTTGGCCCCGAAAAAATTCTGGGATACGCCAAATGTATATATTATATATATAGTAGTAATATAATATATATATATATATATATGCTATATATATTATTATATCGGTATTATATATTAGATTATATTAATATATCTATTATTATTATAATATATTACATATTTTATACCTATATATATATATATTATATAATATTATTATAGAGAGATATTAAATATATTAGAGAGAGTTATTAATATATTAGAGAGAGAGAGAGAGAGAGAGAGAGAGAGAGAGAGAGAGAGAGAGAGAGAGAGAGAGAGAGAGAGAGAGAGAGGAGAGAGAGAGAGAGAGAGTAATTAGATTTGATAAAACAGATTAATATAATCTTCGGCATCGTTAAGAATGGAGAAACGTCATTAACAATTCTTTTTGAGAAGCCATTTGTGAGATTTATGTTCATAAAAGAAATAAAAAAAAAAGCTTTTTATTTCACACAAGAACCATTTGAATTAATAATAGTGCAACTAATGCACTTCTCAGTTATGTTATGTTATGTTATGTTATGTTATGTTATGTTATGTTATGTTATGTTATGTTATGTTATGTTATGTTATTTTGTTATGTTATTATGCTATAACTGTTATGTTATGTTATGTTATGTTTGTTGATGTTATCGTTATGTTTATTTATGTTATGTTATGCTTATGTTATGCTTATGTTATTGGTTATGTTATTTTGTTATATGTTATATTATGTTATGTTAAGTTATGTTATGCTATGTTATGTTATGCCATGTTATGTTATGTTATGCTTTCCGCCCATAGGGATTATGGGGAAACATTTGTGGTGGCGCTTGAGTTATCTAAGGCATTTGATCTGGTATGGCACTCGTCACAACTTTCCAAGGTCCCCTCCTTTGGGTTTCCTCCTTCTCTTTGCTTACTCATATCTACCTTTCTCTCAAATCGCTCAATATCGGCTGTTATTGATGGGACACTTCTTCCTCCTTCAATAGTGGTGATCTGCGCAGGATTCTGTCTTATTCCTGCTTTTTGCATTTAATGAACTTCTCCACAGCACTGTTCAGTCTAATTTTTCACTATGCACCAGGCTTTGCAGGATGACTCGACCATTTCATTGGTCTTTGCAGTGCTCATTTCAATCTTAGTGCGTTATGCCGTCTTTTGCATCTAGAATTGCCTCTCGTCTTAATCTTTCCGGTTCTATTCTCGCTGATCTGGATAGAATTTCCCGGTGGGGTTGTCTCAACATTGTGAAATTCATTCTTTTAAACGCCATATTTTACAAAATCTTTCTCTCTCTCCTCCCTCTTCTTAACTTTCCTATTTCTTTCGAAGGTTCTCAGTCCGTCTCTC
>JABUQX010024360.1:0-10000 GCA_015478945.1 Trachelipus rathkii
ATCTATAGACTACTAGCTACTTATATATAATATAATATATATATATTTATATCATATACTACTCATATATAAAAGTGAAATCACTAACTATATACACTATATATATACTATATATATATAATATCATATATATATATATATTTACTACTATATATACATATTAAAATAGACATTAGCACCGCACCGCACCCGCACCACACCGCAACACAAACCACCACACCTCACAAACCACCGTTAATTTCAAAAAAAATTATTTTTTTAAAAAACGGCACCCGCCACGCTTTGACACAATGCAATTATCTACCACCACAGCCAAACCGACTTCTACCCGCGTGTATCGGCCAACAACTTCCCATTGATTAACTTAGCTATGCGCTATAGCAACCGCAGAGACGTGCGCCTGAACAGCCCTAAAAGACAACCAACCATAGTGCAGTCGTATACCTCATTCCATCCATTCTCTACTACAACAATATCTTGACCCCTGACATTTACACCTCTAAGCCTCATTCTTAATATATGCTCAACTGCCTTAAAGCTGGAAACACTTCTTCACTCCTCATCCATTTTTCTCCTCTTACTTTAACTTGCAAACATCAAACGTACCTTCATCGGCCAAGTCCACATTAATCCTTACATTAACAATAATTAAAATTTTTACATTGGAATGTTCTAGAACAACACACACACACACAAATATATATATACTATACTATATAGTATATAATAATATGATATACTATCTCCTATATCTACTCTAATATCTAATGAATTATACCCTTAATACTTTCCTATCTAAAAATATGTATATACATATGTGATCATTTTTCTACTTAAAGAGCAGTTTAAAAATCTTTCCGTCAACTACCTATATATATACTATTATATGCGGACAGTCATATATAGTCATATATATATATACATATACTACTATTATATATATTATATTAATACTACCTATTGCTTTATATACTCTATAGTAGCTACTATATTACTATATTATATATATATATATACTATATATATTATACTATATTACTATATATAAAATATATTATATATGATATACCTTATATATATAATTATATATATATAGATAATCGTAATATAATATAATATATATACATGATATATATTACTATACTATATGATATATATACTACGATAATATGATAATATGATATATATAATATATACTATATATATACTATTATTTTTACTATATATATATATATATACTATGATTATATATACTATTATATATATATATATTATATAATATAACTATATATGATATTATCATCATACAACTACTATATACTAATATGAGTACATAATACTTCACAACTACGAAGCGATAAACTGGGGGTAAAACAATCGTGATAGCTAAAATAAACAAATAAAGACATTTATTTTACCACAACAAAAACTTTATTTCTACTTAGTAATTCACTGTGGTTAGTGCCAGCTATATTTGTATTTGTTGCAGATTGCAAGACAGCGAAAGACACGTTGCAGAAACGTGTAGCCCATAGTTCCAATGCCGCCGCTCATGCGGCCTTAAACGGTTTTGCGCTTGCGTGAAGCAAAGAACGATATGACTTCGTTGGAGTGCGCTGAATGCTCTCAAGAACGATGGCCCCGTGATTTCCATCTCCGGTTATCGCCCAACCATGTTGCCGGATTCGCAATCCGCCGTCAGAAGACACTTCTTTGCTTCCTTAATATATATACTATCACATATATAATACTATATATATATATATATATATATATATACTATATATATTACTATATATATATATATAGATATGATTATATATTTATATTAAAGTATTTTTCTATTTTTTCTAGCCTTTGTCCGTTGCGCCGCGGCATGGTCTAACAGGCCCATTCAGAACTCCACCTATAGAATTAGGAAGAATTCAAATCACGGTAAAATTAAAGGCTGACAAATTACAATAAAGATGAGTGTTCCAGACCGTCATCTACCACAGTGGAAGAGCTACATGTAGCCATGAGCATAGCAGCTCAAAAATGGGCACCAAGCCAGTCGAAGAAGAAGAATGGAGTGAAAACCTGAAGCCGTCTGACAAAGTCCGCTGTAGTTTACAGTTAAATGTTAAATTTTCACCTATTGAAAATGTAAATATTACTACTCCTACTACTACTGCTGAAGTAATAAAATAATCAATATAATAATAATCAATAATAATAATACATTAATAATAAATAATAATAATAATGCAATAATAATAAAATAATAATCAATAATAATACATAATACTAATAGATCAGGCAGGCAAGCAAGCAAGCAAGAAGAAGAAGCAAGAAGAAGAAGAACGAAGAAGCCACAGAAGAAGACAGCAAAGAAGCAAGAAGAAGCAGAGAAGAAAGAAGAAGAAGAAGAAGAAGAAGCAAGAATTTCAATAATTATAATGAATAATAATATCAATAATAATATAATATCCAAAAATAACAAAATCTAATTTATTTAAATGTGCAGCGTCGATTGAATTGTTTAAAGCATTGCTTCACTTCATTCTGTTAACAGTTTCATTATTCGGCCCGTCTTATCTGTCGAATCTTGACGACGCCCACCTCCTATCGCCATATCTCCCAAAAAGCCGTCACACAAGCGGTCATATCTATAATATTTCCAATAATATATTAGCTTCCTCGCCATATATACTATATATAGCTATCATAATATATATATATATAGTACTAACTATATACTCTATATATATATATAGCTATAATACTTATCGTATATCATATATTATATATATACTATATATACTATATACTATACTATACTCACTATATATATAACGAGCAGCTCGCAGAGAGCAGAGAGCCAGGAGCAGACAGCGGACAGCCCATAGGAACCAGCACAGATAAAATTACGATATAGATAGATAGCATAGACTAGGATAGATAGATAGATAGATAGATAGATAGATAGATAGCATAGATAGATAAGCATCAAGAGTAGATAAGATTAGCATAGATCAGATAGACTAGATTAGAACAGATAGATAGGATAGCGCATAGCCATTAGAAGTAGTCATAGATAGATAGATACGCATAGGATATATAGATAGACTCAGAGTACATAGATAGATAGATTAGAGAAGAGCCAAAAAATGATGTTAAGAGGCGTAGCGAGAGAAAAAAAAGATACATAGCGAACAGCGACAGCGCGCACACACACACACACACACACACACACACACACACACCAACACACACACACACACACACCCACACACACACACCTACACACACCCTGAGCAAGAGAGAGAGCCAGCGACAGAGACGCACGCAGGAGCATGAGCAGAGACGCACGAGAAGAAAGATGACGAGACGACAGCACGACCGCAAGAGAGAGCACGGAGAGCAGAGAGATCCCCGACGGAGCAGAGCAGAGACTGAGCATAGAAATGACTTCAACAATATTTGCCATCGCATTTGGCACTTAAAGTGTTCTTGATTCTAGCTTTAAAATTTTCTTTAGTGTGATTTCTGTACATTCATTTCACAGCAGGAGACTTTACCTATTTTTTCTCCAATTAGCTTTTTGCTTTAGAAAGGTAACTTAACTTTACGTCTTGTCAAAGATCATTCTTATTCTTCTTTCTCCATTTTCACATTAATTACTTTTATATAAATATGTGTTATAATAATATATTAAACAATAGTATAGTGTCAAATAATATATCAAATAGTATAGTATTAAGTTATTTAGTATAATATATCAAATGGATAAGCAAATAACAAGCATATGTCAAAAACAAAATTGATTATTATCAAAATATTATAACATACATCAAAAGACATTATTCAAAACATATGAAAAAATATATATTTTAGAAATTAGAGTTATTAAACCAATAAAAAATTCATTTAATGTATCAACCAATCAAAACGTAAGTTAGAAAAATATCTTCATAGTGATTGGTCCGTTCGTTTAAGCATCTCGCTATAAAATAATACCAAATTCAAAGAGAAAAAGAACTGTAATTTCTGGAAATTGAACTTCTCTTTGAATAACTTTATTAAGTATGCTTCTTCACATAATAATAATAACTTAATCCTATATATTATATACAGTTTTATATACGCATATATGTTCTTCTCTTATAGTTTAATTAAATATCTGAAATGATAATAGTATATGCTTGATAATATATCAAGGTATTATAGAATTAATGTTATTAACATTATATCACGCTGATTTTTTCCAATAAAAGTATTGTTAATTTAAAATGAATAAGAACATGATTTGGAATATGATTTTTTTAGTTGTATTATAGGAATTTTTTCGTTTTTGTTATTTATTATAACTTCAACCACTACTGTTGTGCAATTCTGTTATTACCCTGAATTATACCAGACAATGTTATTGACCTGATGTATATATATTATTTACTATTATGGCTCTTCTTCTTCTTCTTCTTCTTCTTCTTCTTCTTCTTCTTCTTCTTCTTCTTCCTTCTTCTGCCTTTTTCTTTCGCCCTCTCCCACCCACCTTTCTTCTTCGTCCTCTTCTTCTCGCACTTTCTACCTTCTCTCTTCTCTCTTCTTCTTCTTCTTCTTCTTCTTCTTCTTCTTCTTCTTCTTCTTCTTCTTCTTCTTCTTCTTCTTCTTCTTCTTCTTCTTCTTCTTCTTCTTCTTCTTCTTCTTCTTCTTCTTCTTCTTCTTCTTCTTCTTCTAAATACCATTAACCCATCGTTCCCTGTGTGAGAAAATCTTTTATGAGACAATCCATTATCCTGTAGGATGAGCCAGACTGCCTGGGTCAGCAGGATGTAAAGCTGGGCACGCTGACCTTTACGACCTTTCGTGCCCAAATCACACATTTAAGTTCTGGGCACGAGATATAACGATGATGATAGGCAATAGTTGCACCCTTTTTGTATTAGTGGTACATTTTTTACCTTCGCTTTTGGGTTTTATTCATGTTTTGAACTTGTCAACGTTCATTGCCGGTTTGATTGACCCCTTAATAGGAAAATTATATGTATATATCATATACATAAATCGTGTATTAATTGTACAAAAAATTACGTTCATGAAAAGTACATACACGGGGAAATTGGGGAAGGATATAAGTGGGGGTAGTGTATTAGGGTTTAATTTAAAACTTTGGTCTCATTTACAATAGACTCGTTTAACTTGTCCGCTCCAAAGAGATGTCCGACCCGGACAAAACTACCGGACCTTATTTTCGTCCTCTGTTTCAAGTTAATCCAACATCAACAAGGAAAATAGAAATAATCATTAAAAAATAGGTACTGTGCTGTTCTTGGGATTTTAAAAAAGATTGGTTGCTTGTTGGACATGTTTTTAGACTGTCGTCATAGTATACTACCACCACTAAGTATATAGGTATAATATTTATATATATATATATATAGTATAGACTATATATATATGGATATAGTATATATATATATATATATATATAGTATAATTATATATAGTTATATATAGTATATATAAGTAGTTCTAACAGTATCATATTATATTACTAGGGTTAATGCAATAAATAAATAGGGTATAATAGTATATACAGGAACGTCTATAGTCACTGTCGAAAATATTATGAGAGTAGTAAGTAGTATTGTATGGTAGGTAGTATACTATAGCAAAATGATACGACTATAAGATCAAGGTGATGCATTGATGTGATAAACAGTACATAAGCTATATATATCGTTACTAATGATTAAATAATTAAAAGCTCAAAAATGATATAATATATAGTATATATTTACACTCACTATATAGAATATTTACAGAATTTAAGAATACTATATATATATATAGTAATAAGACAGTAATACTATTATATAAATATTAGTAATAGTATATTACTATATAAGTAATAATATAGTAGCCGGATATTATTATATACTCACGAGATGACTTACACTTTCAGGGACACTCGGGATATCGCTGATTCACTGTCTGGTACCATAGCGAGATAAAAACGTGAGTCGTATAGGTTCCGCAACACTGCATAAGATATAGGAGTGGTAAATAGAGTACACTTGTGTAAAAAGCTGTCGCTCACTATATATAATGGTTCAAAGATATAAATAGACAAGAGATCCGAGGTGGGACCAAGTGCAAGCAAATAAACAGTCTTTTCTAATTTTTTTATTATCTAAAGCAATCTTATTAGAAGATAGTTAAATTTGACCTACATCTATAACATTTTAATAGTTCGATTTAAATATTAATATTAATGTTAGATTGAGTGATAATTTCCATAGCTGTAATACGCAAATTAGAAAATGGTGGTACTTTGAGATCTGTATTTAGGGTTGTATGCAATTCATGATAATATGTAATTCCGACTAATAAGCGAGAATACATTTGGATGTATCGAAGATTTTTTTTCTTCAAAAAACTCGAAAAAGAGTTCTGTTTTGGTTTTTTTTTTTTTTTTTTAACGAGAATACAGTATTATAAAAAAAGTGCCCCTGTTAGAGTCTTTTTCATTTGGCAAATCTTGCAGTGAGATCTTTATTAATGGGGGTTGTTCCGTTAGAAATCAAATTTGTCATGCACAATTAAAGACGAGAAAATAAAGTTTTCCAAGAAAAGAAAACGAAAAAAGTTTTTTGGGGGGAAGTAATTTTCCTCAAGACTACATCCTGAGTATAAAAACAAATTAAAAAACATTTCTCTCTCTCTCTTCCATCTCTCTCTCCTCTCTCTCCTTCTCTTCACTGCGTCTCTCTCTCGCACATGGTCTCGATCTCAGAAGCGGCAGTCTGGTCCTTCTACTCTTCTGACACTCTCTCTCTGCTCTCTTGATTTCTTTTTTCGAAAATCGTCTTAATATATATATATATATATACATATATATATATATAAATATATATATATATATAATATTAAATATATGATATATATATATTATATATATAATACTATAATATATATATATATAAATATATATACTGTTTCGATTGAAGGCAGATTTGAAAGCCTAATGCCTGACAAGAACGTACCAATGTAAGCAGAGAGGCAAAAAAATAAACATAAATCAAGGTAAGGCGGTCGACCTGGACGAGAGAGAGAGAAGCGAATTTGAATATAAATAATAAACGGAAAGCGTCAAATAAATTTCGCTTCTTTGTTCCTATTTATTTAGAAGCTCAAATATACTTAACCAACTTCTATTTGAAAAGTCCAAAATTGAATTATTCCTTTGACGCCCGTCACAGTCGCTCGTTTCTTTCGTCTAAGCCCTTAAAAATATTGTTTCCAAATAGGCGTAAATAAAATGGGTAATGAGGCGAGAAACAGACTTCACTCGCGAAAGCTAAAATGAACCATTTTTCATTATTATTCCAATTATATTAAAAGACATGAAAGAAAGAAACAACACACATATGATACATACATATAATAATATATTATATAAATATTAAACTAATAATATATATATTGCATATATATATAATATATATATTTAGGTGTAGAAATAAGTTAATATACATACTAAGTTTAATGGTTCCTAAGTTTCCTTTCAACAATTACATCAATATTTGGTTTCAAATTTGTTAAAGCTAGAGGAAAGAATTTGATCTACAGACCAGTCAAATCCCCTCGTGAACCGTTGCGGGTTCCTGCACCGGTGATTAAGAAATGCTGCTCTAGTGTTTAGACTACTACTATTAAACTGTATTTGAAAAAGGGCATAGCGGTCAAGATTGGTATCAGGGAGGATTGGAAACGCAGACAAATTCTAATGCTCTAACACTAATGCCTCAACCTAATCTAATCAAATGTGCAGAGGAGTAATGACCAATGTATTAACAATATTATAAATAGGGCGAATAAAGAATTAGGGAGCTGCTATGAAATTAAGAGGAAACATGGCGTTGACGTTGTGAGAGGGGGGAGGAGGGAGATGGAAGCTCAACCCCTCGATCTCCCAACTTCGAAATGCCAAAACAAGGAATAATGGTTATCATTTGTTCCGTATTTTTAATAGGTATATAAACTAACTTACTCTATCTACCTATATATATATCTACCTACCTATCTACTTACCTACCTATCTACCTATATAATAAATAAAATAAAAATTTAATTCAATAGAAATTTTTAAAACTTGTGCATAGACCTTGAAGAGATACAATAAGAGTGAAAGATTTGGAGAAGCAAAAGCCTCTAGACTCCACTGCCTAAGATGAGCAATGTATGTAGATCCACCACATATATGTGGTATGTGTTTCATTCAAGTGGTTCAAAGAAGCTCTAGATTAGCCTCAGAAATATATAACATCTTGGAACCAATTTCAGAACTTAGATGAACAATGTTTTACTTCCATCTATATTATGTACTAATTATCTTGAGGTAAAGAAACCATTACTAAGATAAATAGAGAAAGTTTTAAACACGCAACGAACAGTCTAAGCCCTAAGGTATTGTAGTTTTGTGAAGAAATACCTAGGTTAATTATATGGCTCAATCGGTAGAGCAACAGAGTCTAATGGCAAGGGCCCGGGTTCGACCCCTATTCCGGATCCTAGGTAGAAATTACCTAAAGAAGGTTGCCCATCCTGGAGAGGTGCTATGCCGCGTGAGGTGTGAATTTTGATTATATATATTATATATATATATATATATTATATATATAGTATATATATATATATTATATATATATATTATATATATATACTATATAATTAAGATATAAGGATTTGAGTCTTTGATTCATGTGATAACAACCAACTTCCTCTGCCCTACTTAAAACGTAGTGTTATGGATCGAACGTCATTGTCGCCAAGATTAGTACGCGTTCTTCATCTCTTCGCATTCCGAGTGTTGTTGATAGTATATATATGATAATTATATATATTATATAGTATATATATATATATATTATATATATAATATATATATAGTATATATATAGTATATATATCTATATATTATATAGTAATATGTACATTTCATCAAAGTGTAATTAATAGGTAACAAAGAGACAGTAGTTAAGTAGTTAACAAAGTGACAGGAAAATGTTTTAAAAATAACAAAAGCAAAGGAAGACGGGGAGGTAGGAGAGAATCCTAAGGGATCAAGCTATTTAATTGATTTAAGGGTTAATAATGTTGCAGGTTTGGACAGTGTCAAATGGTTTATCAGGAAAGAAAATCATATAAATATGCGTCACATAGATTCTGTTGTTTTTAATTCTGTCAGTTTTTTTTTTATCATCTTTTTTTTATATGTCAAGAGTTGTTGTTGTTGTTGTTTGTTGTTGTTGTTGTTGTTGTTGTTGTTGTTGTTGTTGTTGTTGTTGTTGTTTGTTGTTGTTTGTTGTCTTCTTCTTCTTCTTCTTCTTCTTTTCTTCATTTTTCTTTTTGTCAAGTCTTCCAATCGTTCATGTGTGTGTGTGGTGGTGTGGTGTGTGTGGTGTGGTGGTGTGTGTGTGTGTGTGTGTGTGTGATTATCTTGTGTGTTGTGTGTAATGTGTGTGATGTATCTTTGTGTGTGTGGTGTGTGTGTGTGTGTGTGTGTTGTGTTGTGTGTGTGGTGTGTGTGTGTGTGTGTGTGGTGTGTGGCGTGGTGTGTGTGTGGTGTTGCGTGCGTCCTCGGATTGCCTGTTTGACTGTCTGCTTTTCCCCTGTTATTCTCGAGTGATAGAAAAAGTGATATAATTATTCAGATTTTTGGTTGGAAGCCATCTTAAATGTGGTTTAATTTTTGTTAATTCTCCGTTCTGCAATTTTCCATAATTTTAAATCCCTTTTTTTCTTCTTTTTATTTAATTTTTTAATCTCTTTTTCTTTTTGTTTGTGGTTTATTGGGAGTGTTGAAAAGAAGGAGGGATGGGAGTGGTAGAATTACACTCCATAATAATGGTGGGGTGATTTTTTTTTGATTTTTTTTATTTTTTTGAGTATTTTTTTTTCTTCTTTTTTGAGTATTTTTTTCTTTTTTTTTGATTATTTTTTTTCTTCTTTTTTG
>JABUQX010024360.1:15000-17500 GCA_015478945.1 Trachelipus rathkii
CGAAAAAAAACGATGTATGGCTTCTGTTGTGCCTATAGTTTGGCGGGAGCCTACAAACCATACAGATGACTGCTACTTCTGCTTGACTCCTTTCTATAAAGGCAGGGGTTGTCAAAGAAGAAAAGAGGAACAGTTGAATTACGCCGAATCTTTCAATCTGCTATTCGATTCCTATTCACATTCAAGAATAGTCTATACGCAGTTCCAGCTCCAGGCCTCAACATTATGAGCTTGAAATAGAAAATGAAGACAGTGTGGAAGAAGAATAACCTAACAAGCCTTCCACATCCCATGACACAGATTTTGAGGTAAACGATGATACTGCAACGCTGACTGAGGTCAAGCGGAAATGAGTACTCTCAATAGAAGACCGCGTTGACTTGTTTAAAGGAAAAGGCAGAAGCTTCTAGAACTGTCAAAGACTACAACAATGGTATTTTCAAACGTGATGCAGGGTCTCACAGTCAGAGAACGCAGAGGGATCTTTGCTTCCCATTTTTTTGAGAAAAAACCAACAATCTGGTTGTTTGCATGCAGTACGTAAATGGCTTTGATGAGATGTTTGAAATTTTGACATGATCCAACCTTAATGGAGGCTATTTATAGACTCCTCCAAGCTTAGTTTGAAAGCTGTATCACTACAAGACAGCAGCAACCGTCTTCTTCTATTTCTTGTTGGTCATACAGTTCACATGACAGGAATCTTTGTGGCAAACATGACAGCCCTCTCGACTCTTTCACTATGGTAAACACAGGTGATAAATTCTGTGGCCATCTGGCAAAGTCTCGGCTCTGCTCTTAGATTTGCAACAGGGGTACACCCTTAAAGTTTTTAAAAACCTTTGGCGGCTTTTTCTTTTTTTGTATATTGGACAGTAGGAATAGAAGCATCGTCTTACATTCAAGCAGATTTGGGCTGCACAGCACCATCTTGACTCTAGCGAGAAAAATGTCGTGGGACCCAAAAGATGCTCTTCTTCCACCCTTTTTCATATAAAGCTGGGTTCTCATGAAAAATTTTTGTCAAGTTTATAAACCTGGAAGGAGAGGCTTTTTAGTTACTTACGAACAAATTTCCTAGAATTGAGTGATGAAAGGTAAGGAGGGTATTTTGTTGGGCACAAATTCGACAACTTGTAAACGATGGCTGCGTTTGGTCCGAGTTTGGAGGGGAAAGAAAAGGAAGCTTGGGAAGCCTTAAAGGGAGTTAAATACATGGATTCTTAGGCAACAAAAGAGATGATAACCACACTCAGTTGGTGGCAGTACTTCTGGAAAAATACCAATCAACTCGGGATACAACATGTTTCCCTTAAAATCGCATTTTCTTCACTCGCCACCTAGTCTTTTTCCCTCCTAGTTGTTGAGCCGTCAGTGATGAACACGAGAAAAATTCCATCATGATATTTCTGTAATGGAACAAAGATATCAGGGACGTTGGAATGAAGCTATGCTTGCTGATTACTGCTGGCCTGTGTGTGGGGATGCTCCGTAACTCACTTACAAGAGGCAAGCCAAAAGAAAATGATCTCACGAAGCCACCACATGATACTCTTCACACCGAAGTTGGAAGAACCATCTGCCAGATATTCATCAATCAATTTAAAACTCTTAGAATGTAACTGTAATTAATAATATTTAAAATGCACTTTCAATGTTGTTGGCATATGTAATTAAAATGTATCGTTTTCTCTTAATCCGTTAAAATAACATATTTTCACTTATTGTATATCACAGTAAACTAGATCTAATAAAGATTATTTTTTATCATATTCGTTTTTCTCACCCCAAAATTAGTAAGATTACACTAATTAAGCTAAGGAAACATTCAAAATATTTTTTTTGTTTTCTCGTGATAATTCAACACGCATGTCGGAACTCGCAATAATAAAAGGGTTAAAACATGTTTAAATATTTTTCCTAACAAATTAGGGGAGTATTGGGAATCGTCCAAAATGATGAAAGTACCCCCCCCCCATTGAATGATAAAGTCTCCTCCCCCCCCCCATTGAATATAAAGTATCCCTCCCCCCTCCATTGGATATATGGGGTGTTATGATGTGTATAACATTCTGTAGCATATTGGTGTTGAGATTCGTCCCTTTTCCTATATTTTTCCTACCTGGGATGATGGGGCTAGTGCCTCCAGATCATTTTGGCTTGCCCTAGTTCACGGCCCTCTTTCTATTTTAATTTCTGCAACAATAGCGATCTAAATTCCAATTTACACTATGTCGATCAAACCTCTCTTGTTCTGGACCTAAACTCAGGTACTTGATTGTACCGTCAGCAGAACCCCACTTTGTTGCTTTCTGCTGTTGATATCCACAATTTCAACTAAAGGTAGATGCTGCGCATATGTACGCAAGTACGCAAGGTTTGATAATCGTCTTCACGTTCCTCTTTTAGAGTCTAGCGAAGTTTTTACTCTATGGCTTATAGGTTCTTTTCAATCTACAGCTAAATTCATCCGTTCTGTATTTTTATCGCTTAATTCTAC